>DXKC01030228.1:0-11317 GCA_031170775.1 Cymbopogon citratus
CTAAATTTGAAGATGGAAGATGATTTTGCAGGTTCTGAATTTATCATGTAGCTAGAATTGAGAATTTATGTTTCTGAACTACATATGTCCATTTGCCTGCAGCTCCAAGAAACATATAGTAGACATGCAGCAACGAATAAGCTTGGTCTTTGTCTCGATTCATGGAATCCACTGAAGACATGTGTGCTATCTGAGAGATGATAATGAAGGCTTAAAGAGTTGATAGGATCAAAAGCCATCAAATGTTTAGCGCAGTATTGACCTGTTCTCGAGACATGTTCATTTGTATATCTATATTATACCTTGTTATGCATAAATGTATTTCAGATTATATCTATGGTCTTATATAATTGCGAGGAACAAAAACTATGAAAAATTTCATCGCCTGGTTGTTTTTAACATCACCCCTTAAATAAAACCGTAACAACGCACGGACACTGTACTAGTAACCCAATATAAAATGTGTCCCACACGATGATGTGTTTTTGGAACCATCAATTCTCAAGCAATCAGACTGCTTTCGAGTAATCATTGTTTCTTTCCCTGAATTTTTTTAATTTTTTTTCTTTGCAGCAGCGTATGCAAATAACAGAGGTAGAAAGTGAGAACAAAAAAGATAACAAACAAAATGTATCCCCAAGAAGAGGGCGGAGATTATTTTGATCACGTTCCTGGTTGTTCTGATATTTGGTTTTCTTGCGTTCGTGAATTTGTTGCGGTAGAAATCATTAGTCTTCCGTGCATTTGTTGCGCTTGAATGATGACATCATCCTGAGAAACTGAAGTGATGACATCATCCCACCTCACTCTCTCCAAATACTAATTTTTGATTGGTTAACACCCCTAAGTGGGTCTTAGCAATATAGGAATATAGGATTATTACTCTCTTTATTTGTTGGCCTTAACTCCGGATGTCCTCCTGATCATTGAACCAGAAGTTCAAACAAGAACCCATTAAATTAAACACAAGTGTTACCGTAAAAGATATGAAGGATAATAACGAAGAGATGAGACGAAATAGGAAGAACTGAGCAAGCAGATTAGAACCCAAACTCGGGCAGCAACCATTGAGGAAATTGGGATGAGCCTGCTGGTTCGCTGGTTACTAGAGTAGAATCGTCGGAAAACTTGGTGTAGTCTAGAGTAGATTAAGTGGACTATCCCAGACAAAAATAATCTCTGGATACAAATTGGTCCTGCTGGTATGTGGATTAGATCAAAATCATTGCATAGAATACTATTGGAGCAGCAGTTACTGGTGGTGAAGCTCGCCCGCAATACAGAAAGAGTAAAAATCCAAATGCAGTACCGCAAACTGAGAATTAACCATGGAGTATTTGGCTTATGCAAAGATCACTCAGACCTGGGATCTGGGATCTGTACTTATTCCAATCACAATTACAATCATTCCAGTAGGTGTGATCATTCCAAAACGTTAGGCGCTATTGGTTTAGTTACGCAAGCAGTTTCTCTTTTGTTCTCACGCTTCAAGCATAGTGATGCCAAGATGTGATATAATAACATCAGAAGCAAGATATGCTAACACCATTTCGCAGGATGTAATATATAATAACATCAGCAGCAAGATATAACTAACACCATTTTGCAGGATGTGATATATAATAATAACATTAGTCGCAAGATACCATTTTGCAGGATTAGTAGATGATCACATAGGAGTACAATTGCAACTGAGAAACAAGGTAACTAACAAATTCTTATTAAGCTCGCCTTCATTCCTTACCAACAGAGATCCCAGCTACCTGCGAATCCTTGCCAACAAGAATCCCTGCCAACAAGAATCCCTGCTACCTGTGGTTCTTCTACGGCTCCTCATCCGCCTCCACAGCATCCTCTTCATCGGAGACCTCCTCTTTGATCTCAGCGTATCCATAGGTGCGGTACTGGTACAGGACGTGGGCATCGAATTCTCTGTTCTCCTGGAACTCAGCGGCTGTTTCTTCTTTAAACCTCTGGTCGGATTCGAACAGTGCTAAAGCCATCTTGTTTGCCCAGGGCAGCAGAGGCGCCTCAGTCGCTAGGAGGCCCATCACCTCCTTGGTGCGCAGGTAGTCCAGGAGCTCCTGGCTCAACCTCCACGTCACAACCTTCTTCTTCTTCATCATCCCATCCAGCTGCTTCTCTACCTTAGAGGCAATCTTCTCTATCCTCGTCAACATCTTCTTCACCTCTGCCCTCTTCTTGTCCAACTGCGCCAGTTTGGCCATCATCTTCTCCTCCTTGCTTGAGTCATTGACCACTTCCACCTTGTTGGGCTGCTTGTTCTTCTTCTCCTCCCTCTTCTTGGATCTCTTGCTCGTCTCCCCAGCACCCTTCTCCTTCTTGGATGGTTTCTCGGGCTTGCGCGCGCGCTTCATGGCGATGTTGGAGCCGTCGGCAGCCACGAGCTTGGAGGAGCGCCTGGTGAAGCCGTCGGCAGCCTCCGGCTCCTCAAGCTTGGCGCGCTTGGTGATGCTGACGGCGCCGGCGCCGGCGACGGGCTCCACGGAACACCTCACCGACGGCTTGACCTCAGGAGCCCTCTTCATCGTGCCGTCGCCCTAACCTCTCGCTCACGAAACCCTAGATGTGTTTGCCGATGCGGATGCGGATGCGGATGCGGTGGCGAGGAAGGGAGAGACCGAGGAGAGGGGTGGGGAATAGCAGAGACCTTATTATATATTCGAGACTCCCCGCATCCATTGGGCCGGCGCTAGCAAAATGGGCCAAACAGGCCATACCGAACCACAAGCCCAGCTCATTGCTCAGGTTGGGCTTCTGCTTCTTTTTCTTTTTTGGAGTTCTATACTCTTATTTTATTTTCATTTCAAACCTCAACGGTGATTTACCCTCTTTTTAACTGTACTTTTATTTCGCAATCGCAGATATATCCCCTTTTTCATTAAATAGAAGAGAGTGGTCAATAGACCAGATAATACAAAAAGAATTCACAAGTAAGCCATTGATTATCCACGAAGTCTTGCACACAAAAGGCAAGAAATACGAGGGGTGGGGACCATCCACCAAACAACCCAACAAATTATACCTAATAAAAAAACTCAACACCATGGTAGCCAGCAGTGAGAGGGGCCGTAGAGATAGAAGCAGCAAAGCATCCGCTAGAACTGCAGATGGCAAGGCATCCATCCAAACAGCCCGTCAACCTCGGTAGCAAAGCATCTACCGGAAATGCCAACGACCTCGGCAACAAGACCTCCCTTGGAACACCTCGGCGGCAAAGCGTCCACCAGAAACACGACCTCAGTGGCAAAGCATCCACCAGAAACTCCGCAGTGCCGAAAACATCTCGGTGGCAAAAGCATTCACCAGAATCGACCATGACTCTACAACAAACACCAGCTAGACATACCAAGGTGAAGAGAAACATGAACCACAATTAGGTGCAGCATGGCGACCACAGGAGGAACGGTGGGCAGTAGGAGATTCTTCAGCAACACCTTCATGAAGGAGGTGATGCCAAAGACGCGTTGGTGGCCTTAGGGTAAGGCACGGCTTTCGCCCAGAATCGGGTGACAGGAGTGTGAGGCTCCAAGAACAAATCCTACACGAAGGATGTGGCACCAAAAGGCATCATCGTCGTCCGCCCGACCACCGTGGGGTTGAGCTTTCACCCACAACTCCATGCATCTAAATCATGGGACACTGCCCGGACCCCGTCGCCGCTACCGGCCACCAGGCTCCAGATCCAGGGCACAGGCCGTAGGATCGAAGCCCCAAGTGTGCCCACCGGCCTCCTGCTAGTCCCTAGCACGACCCTCACCGTCGGCAGGCCCTCTAGCAAGACTGCAAGCTGTCACGCCGGCCTGACCCCTAATGCCATGGCCGTCAGAGGTCGTCCATGGAAGGAGAGGAGGTGGGGGTGTCGCCACACGCCAGACCTAGCCACAGGGTATGGATCTGTTCAGCCGCTGCCAAGCCTGGCCACCAGAGATCGGGTGCAACGCCCGACCTAGGAAGGGCTCCTAGCAGGTGTCCGGCCTGCTTGTTGCTTTAGAATGGCGCCCCAAGCACAGATCCACGGGTAGAGAGGATGGGCGGACCAGGCCGACGACCCTATAACACCTCGTGTAATCTATCATTTGCATTTGCATTGTAGTAGCATAATCATCATTTGAGCATAAGCATTCATTTGCATGAATTATTAGGCATTGCTTTTATTTAAACTGTTGCCCTAGATAATAATTTATATACCCAACAATTGCAACTATGGGTTTAGGGTTAATCAATTTTTTTAGGAGAAGCCATGGAGCTTTGCTCCCTGGCGATATATTAAAAGAACAAACAATCACAAGAATACAGGGGTAGGCAAAAGAAAATGTTAGCTAGGTGCTAACAAGGGCAGGAAAGTGCTCACCTAGTCCCCAGGGGGGGAGGCTAAAAGCCTAAGGAAAAACCAAAATTACAAGGATTGGATCCAATTTAACACATTAACTCTAAACTGAGCAGGAACTCTGAAAAGGTGAAGCTTAACTTCACTCTTGAACCTCAACTTCCAACAGGCTAGCGATGGTGCCACATTGTTGAAGATGTAGTCATTACGCTCCTTCCAAATGCACCAAGCCATGATTAAGAACAGATCAAAGAAATACCGACCAGCATACTGCTCTTTATGCGTTTGTATCATCTGGAGCACATCACCTTGAAGGTCGCACTGTATACCAACCACAAGCCATCTGCACTAGCTAGAGGTACATGCAGAGAACATATGTAGTAGGGACTCTTCAACACTGTCATGACACATGACACAATTATAGCCTTCCTCTAGATGCTTATGTCTTTTTCGCATTAGCTCTCTTGTATTCAATTTCTCAGATAGGAAGAGCCAGGCAAAGAACTTGATTCTTGGCATGCACTTTATTCTCCAGATCCATTTGTAGGGGGCAGGGGTTATGACATCAGAAAACAATGATTTGTAATAGGAAAAAGTCTAAATAACCCCCTCAACTATTGAGGGTGGACTACATAACACCCCGAACTATAAAACCGGATTTTCTACCCCCTGAACTATCAAAACCGGCCAAATAACCCCCTAGGCGGTTTTGAACGGTGGTTTTGTCTTTTTTATTTATTTCTTGAGTCTTTAAAAAATCATAATAAATCATATAAAAATAATAAAAAGGAAAATCCAATTTTGATATGCTTTAGTACAAACTTTTTAATGTAGCTCTAGATTTATGCATTTTTGTAATTAATTAGAATAAAATTTGTACTGAATATACTATATTACATGTTCAAAGTGTACATCTAATCATGTAGAGTTCAACAAAATTAGATTTTCTATTTTATGATTTTTCTATGATTTTTTAAAAAAAACAGCAGAAATAAATAAAAAAGGCAAAACCACTGTCACTGTAGCAAAACCACCGTCCAAAACTACCTAGGGGGTTATTTGACCGGTTTTGGATAGTTCAGGGGGTAGAATACCCGGTTTCATAGTTCAGGGGGTGAAGTAGTCCACCCTCAATAGTTGAGGGGGTTATGTAGACTTTTTCCATTTGTAATACTGCCTCGAGCTGTACAGACCATGGTTCCATTGGTATATCCAAACATCCTCCTCACTATCATTACTTCTGAGATTATCTAAGTCAGCTTGAAATAGGAGAAACTCATTATATGCATCTCTAGACATTGGTAATCTGAATAGGTCAAGCAAGTTGGGTGTCGACAAGCATTCTTTCAATGACATGGCTTGATCTTGGACATATGAGTAGAGGTGGGGGTATTTGGTGGAGAAGGTGTTCTCTGCTCCAAAGAAGATATCTCCCCAAACTCCTATTGTGTCACCCATTACTGTGAGACAAGTGGCTACATTCTTGAACTATGGAAAGAGACTGAGTATGTCTTTCCACCAGAAAGATCATTTAGCTACTATCAAATGTAGAACCTTATGTTGATAATATGTTGACCAGATCAACTGAACCCAAGGAACATCCACCTTGTTATAGAATTTATGCAGGTGCTTCAATAGCAAGGCTTCATTTTGCAGTTGTAACTCTTTGATGCCAAGTCCTCCTTTATCCTTGGGCTGTGTCACCAAGTCCCATGCTGCCAAATTGTATCCCATAGCATTAATATTTGAACCCCTCCACAAGCAATTTTTCCTGAATTTATAATTATCTATTGACTCAATGACTTTCTTTGGCAACTTAAGTGTGCACATATAATAGGTTGGGATGGATGATATCACTGAGTTCACTAGCTATAACCTGCCTGAGTATGATAAAAACATGGAGCTTGCTGAGAGCTTTCTCTCCACTCTACATATCAGTGGGGTATAGTCTCTAACCAGAGGCTTTGTAGTTCCCAGGGGTATCCCTAAGTATGTGAAAGGTAGCTGGCCTTCAATGCATCCAAAAACCCCAGTGAGCAATGGCACTTTTTCTCGAGGAACATTGATTGGGATCATGCAGGATTTGTGAAAGTTGACTTTGAGCCCGGTTGATGTTGCAAAACTCCACAGTAGACCCTTTAAGCAAAAGAGTTGTGTGTCATCTGCATATTGTATAATAGGGAAATGATTCACATCCCTATTAGGTATAGGCAGCCTGAAAAGCCCTTGCTGATAAGCTCTGTTCACTATTCTCTGCAATAGGTCAGCTGCTAGCACAAATAATAAGGGAGAGAGAGGGTCTCCTTGCCTTACTCCTCTCTTGCAATGAAAATCTTTCCCTCGTACCCCATTAAGGAGAATAGAAGAAGTGCATGTAGACAAGATTTGTTGTATCCATGTGCACCAAGTAACGCTCATTGGTTGCTTTATTTATTTTCCATGTTGGTGGCTATTATACTCGAGTCCAGTTTGTTGGGCATGCCAAAATATAGTTTATTTCGAAAGGATACCTGTCGTTGTAGCTTTCATAGTTATCAACTTATCATTGATTTCTTTGGTTGCAGTCTGTACTTGGCAAAATTTGTCGCCAAATTCCAGAAGTTCAATTTCTCCATTTGATGCAGGTGCTGCTCATATGTAGCAAGCTGCTGAGCCAAGGTGAGATACTTTAATCTCTGGCTTATTGTTTTCTTCACTCCGAAATTGCAGTCATGCAGCAGTGTCTCTGAAATTGCAGTCAGGATGCAGATAAATGCATCTAACTGGATCCTACTTTTGTGGAGGGTTATGTGTGCAAAGCTAAAGTTCAGTTCATGATGGAAGATTATGAAAATGCTATTAACAATCATTGGTAAGTCTATTTTCTTTCAAAAGAGACTGATACAACATTAGTGCTCCACGAGGCAGCCATCTGCATCAAGCATCTCTACGAGCAAATCCAGGTGAGCTGATGTTGCATCAACTTCTTACTGAATGGTCATGCTGTGATGCTTGGACACGAGCAGTAACAGATTAATTTGCAGCAACTCAAGGTTCTTCTCTGTCCCCTATCCTTTTATTTTCTGCAGATCCTGGCCGCCTTACCTATCCTGATTTTAGTTCTCCAATGTCCCAGCAGGTACCCACTATGGAGTCATAGCATATATGAGGCTACTGATTTGAGATTTTGACTACACAAACTTTTGTTGAAGTCTGGTAGTATTTCACACAAAAGATGTGGTTGGTAGGACACAGGTGGCGCCACGGATCTGTGCCGGCGAGGCCTGTGCGTGGCGCCGATGTCCCCGGTCGTCGTGCAGCTATTGTCGGTCGAGGCTGAGCTTCACCACTGTGACACAGAGGTTCACTGGCGCTGCCTTGGCACTTTGTGGTCGGCCAGAGGATGCTGCCATGGCCTTTCGTTCAGCTCGTGCCTCGTAGATGGTACTCCTACCATGAGCAAGAATGTGGAGACAAGCAATTCGATTTCCCTTCTTTACTGAAGCTATAGCTTTTGTATATATGATCATATCTTACCGACTCTTACATGCTAGGTACTCTATCATGAATCCAAACAAGTTCACGACTCGTGAGTTCCTGATTCAATTCCATGAGCAAGAATGTGGAGCAAGTAACACATGTTTACTGATAATCTATTTGCAATAATAGCTTATGGAATGAAATTTCTCAAGTCAATGATTCTTGGTGCCACAAGGTGACTTCACATTTATGCAGATGTTTACTTTTTTCTTCTAATTTGCACTTAATTATCTTCAAATCATTAAGCCATGCTGAGAGGAAATAATCCTCTACCAATTCAATACATTTCCTTTCAAAGGTGTGCTGAGAGGAATCTAGATTAACTTACTGTCTGCATTTTTTGTGGCTACATGTTGTTTCCTATTAGATCGATGATAACTCGATTGATATCCCAGAAGCTGATGTTAACAATAAAATATCATGTCATGCTGGTTTGAGGTTGAGGCGTTAAGATGCTATAAGCATCTGGGATATATTCTCAGGGCAAAGGTACTGTTGGTATTGCTTACTACCATTTGTTTTAATTTATAGACAAGTGGATTGCAATTGCTGCACTTGACCCTTGGGCAATCAAATTTCAATTTTGATGTTAGTGCTACTGATAGTGGTTTCATCAAGCCCAGATGGTGCACAAAAGGTACATTAATACGGTTTGAGTTGTGGTCTCCCTGTTTTTTGTTAGCTCTATGGACTTGCAGCCATGCCTTTTCAGTGTTTGCTGAGTAAATTACGATCCCATTTGCTATGGAGCAATATATGTGTGCAAAAATATATTTTTGCAAAAAATTGGTATAACGCTGTGACTTGAACTTTAGGGCCTTAGGGGAATCTGCTATATCATACATATAAAATCAATTTTAATCTCATGTCGATAGTGTGATGTGCTACATACTGTCTATTTTGATCAGTATTGCTATTATGGGCTGTATGAAAGCATTTGCCTTTTAGAGTAAAGGGCAATCTGTTTAAGTGCCTAACATGCCATGCAGTGGAAAAAGATAGTAAATTGGCAAAAGTGCAATACTTTATCTTGCATTCTGAATTTGGTTGCATGCTATAAATCTTATCAGCCTGATAACTATGATCGGAAGAGAGGCCGTTTAATGGTGGACAAAAATGATGATGAGCAACCTGAGAAAAAGATCAATGGGGGTATCCTTGCATATGATATGCTCTAGGTTCTTTGCAGGTTCTAAATTTGAAGATGGAAGATGATTTTGCAGGTTCTGAATTTATCATGTAGCTAGAATTGAGAATTTATGTTTCTGAACTACATATGTCCATTTGCCTGCAGCTCCAAGAAACATATAGTAGACATGCAGCAACGAATAAGCTTGGTCTTTGTCTCGATTCATGGAATCCACTGAAGACATGTGTGCTATCTGAGAGATGATAATGAAGGCTTAAAGAGTTGATAGGATCAAAAGCCATCAAATGTTTAGCGCAGTATTGACCTGTTCTCGAGACATGTTCATTTGTATATCTATATTATACCTTGTTATGCATAAATGTATTTCAGATTATATCTATGGTCTTATATAATTGCGAGGAACAAAAACTATGAAAAATTTCATCGCCTGGTTGTTTTTAACATCACCCCTTAAATAAAACCGTAACAACGCACGGACACTGTACTAGTAACCCAATATAAAATGTGTCCCACACGATGATGTGTTTTTGGAACCATCAATTCTCAAGCAATCAGACTGCTTTCGAGTAATCATTGTTTCTTTCCCTGAATTTTTTTAATTTTTTTTCTTTGCAGCAGCGTATGCAAATAACAGAGGTAGAAAGTGAGAACAAAAAAGATAACAAACAAAATGTATCCCCAAGAAGAGGGCGGAGATTATTTTGATCACGTTCCTGGTTGTTCTGATATTTGGTTTTCTTGCGTTCGTGAATTTGTTGCGGTAGAAATCATTAGTCTTCCGTGCATTTGTTGCGCTTGAATGATGACATCATCCTGAGAAACTGAAGTGATGACATCATCCCACCTCACTCTCTCCAAATACTAATTTTTGATTGGTTAACACCCCTAAGTGGGTCTTAGCAATATAGGAATATAGGATTATTACTCTCTTTATTTGTTGGCCTTAACTCCGGATGTCCTCCTGATCATTGAACCAGAAGTTCAAACAAGAACCCATTAAATTAAACACAAGTGTTACCGTAAAAGATATGAAGGATAATAACGAAGAGATGAGACGAAATAGGAAGAACTGAGCAAGCAGATTAGAACCCAAACTCGGGCAGCAACCATTGAGGAAATTGGGATGAGCCTGCTGGTTCGCTGGTTACTAGAGTAGAATCGTCGGAAAACTTGGTGTAGTCTAGAGTAGATTAAGTGGACTATCCCAGACAAAAATAATCTCTGGATACAAATTGGTCCTGCTGGTATGTGGATTAGATCAAAATCATTGCATAGAATACTATTGGAGCAGCAGTTACTGGTGGTGAAGCTCGCCCGCAATACAGAAAGAGTAAAAATCCAAATGCAGTACCGCAAACTGAGAATTAACCATGGAGTATTTGGCTTATGCAAAGATCACTCAGACCTGGGATCTGGGATCTGTACTTATTCCAATCACAATTACAATCATTCCAGTAGGTGTGATCATTCCAAAACGTTAGGCGCTATTGGTTTAGTTACGCAAGCAGTTTCTCTTTTGTTCTCACGCTTCAAGCATAGTGATGCCAAGATGTGATATAATAACATCAGAAGCAAGATATGCTAACACCATTTCGCAGGATGTAATATATAATAACATCAGCAGCAAGATATAACTAACACCATTTTGCAGGATGTGATATATAATAATAACATTAGTCGCAAGATACCATTTTGCAGGATTAGTAGATGATCACATAGGAGTACAATTGCAACTGAGAAACAAGGTAACTAACAAATTCTTATTAAGCTCGCCTTCATTCCTTACCAACAGAGATCCCAGCTACCTGCGAATCCTTGCCAACAAGAATCCCTGCCAACAAGAATCCCTGCTACCTGTGGTTCTTCTACGGCTCCTCATCCGCCTCCACAGCATCCTCTTCATCGGAGACCTCCTCTTTGATCTCAGCGTATCCATAGGTGCGGTACTGGTACAGGACGTGGGCATCGAATTCTCTGTTCTCCTGGAACTCAGCGGCTGTTTCTTCTTTAAACCTCTGGTCGGATTCGAACAGTGCTAAAGCCATCTTGTTTGCCCAGGGCAGCAGAGGCGCCTCAGTCGCTAGGAGGCCCATCACCTCCTTGGTGCGCAGGTAGTCCAGGAGCTCCTGGCTCAACCTCCACGTCACAACCTTCTTCTTCTTCATCATCCCATCCAGCTGCTTCTCTACCTTAGAGGCAATCTTCTCTATCCTCGTCAACATCTTCTTCACCTCTGCCCTCTTCTTGTCCAACTGCGCCAGTTTGGCCATCATCTTCTCCTCCTTGCTTGAGTCATT
>DXKC01030229.1:0-12742 GCA_031170775.1 Cymbopogon citratus
CCCACCCAAACAATCCAAAAAAAGGTCCGTGCATATTTTTTCAAAAAAAAAAAAAAGAAGAGTATATATCCAATCATTTGTCGACAACATTGCAAGTGCTTGCATCAAAATGTGGATTTGTCATCTGCTGAACCTCCAATTAATTATGCGGGCACCAACATGTACGATAAGCTAGCGCCCTGTCCTCTGAAATCAGAATGATAAGCTTAACTGGGGTCCACTTGAAGCAAACGAGGTTGTCGAATAATCTCGTTTCAAAATATGCCAAATTTCCTACGAGCATCACTTCAAAATAGGGGATGAAATATACGACTGACTACAAGAAGATTTTTTTTCTTAGGTAGGTTATAATTTGTTTCCACTAAAAAATCTGTGACTATTGTGAATGTATGACTCTGTTAAATCAAATTCATGCATGCTCAGAGACACAAAAAAGAATAGAGGAGAACTGATAGTGAATGTAGGCCAGCGATGCAGCTCCTTAGCAAGACATGTGAATGATGCCACACGGAAAGGTATAGGTCATGTATGTCCGAATTCCTTTCAGCTTCAATGATGCAGACGAGCAGACCATGACATCCAGTTCCTCATGATATATATCGACTATTATAAGCATGAACTTTATCAATATCACGGGATGGAAAGGTTCACTCTCAAGAAATATATGGAAATGTAGGGTCGTATCCGATATTCTTGCATTGCGGGAAACAATGTTTGGCATGCTTTATCAGGGTCTTGAGTTTTTTTATAGCAGATTATATTATTAATAACATATATAACAGCACAAAATCCATGGATCAGAGAGCGGTGCCACGTGATCAAGATCATGCCGGATATATATATGGCCACTTCAATCTGAAAATTCCCTCCCACAGGGAGTTGAGCTCAAAACTTAGGAAGCGCGAGTCTCTTTCGTGAAACTAGTGCTTTTAAGAAAACAAGATCCATAGACTTCTGCGAGAATGTGATAAAGGCATTTCACATAGAATGTGATAAAGGCATTTCACATAAGAAGCATGTAGCCATTGCTCGTGAAGATATATTCAATTCATCATTTTCTAGAATCTCGGAAAATTTGCCATTTTCCCGATCATACCACAAAAACATGAGAACAGAAGGGCAAGAAATTATGGATCTCATACCATTAACTCTTCTCTTATTTGGGAAATACAATATTAATCTAATGTTTTCACAAAGGTGACAAAAGGATACAATGAGCACTACAAGAATTAACTTAGAATTAATTCTATAGTGGGATGAAATGAAAATATATTTTAGGAGTAAATGTACACAATTTTGTAAGCATTAAATTAGAGAAGAGTGTGGGATTAAATGGAGCATAAAAACTATAGTATAACTATATATAATGCTCTAGATGACATCTTCTGAAAAAGCCGAGGAATAGTGGGAGAAACAAAAAGGAAAGCTAGAAAGAGGGAGGGAGGCATAGACATAGAGATTAGGGGAAGAGAACAATAGGTAGATCACGAGAAGAGCATATATACTTTTTTTTGCGAAAGTGATAAAAGCGTTACACATAAGAAGAGTGTACGCCATTGCTGGTGAGCCTAAAGGCATATTAAATAATTCACCTTTTCCAGAAACTCGGAAAAAAGTTGTCAGGTTCTCAGTCTTACCACAAAAACAGGAGAAAATAAGGGCAAGAAAGAGAGAGAGAGGGAGGGAGGGAGGCAGAGAGATAAAGAGGGGGAGAGAACAATAGCAGAGGAAGTGAAACAGAGGAGCAACTGGTGGCGGCTTTGTGTCCTTTGAGGTTGTTATGGCTCCTCTAGGAGTCTAGATCCTATAGCTTTCCTACCCCATCTCAGATTAATCAGTGTGCCCTCTTGACAAGCACACCACCGTATAAGAATTTGTTGTAGTTGGTGCGAGGTGGTTCATGGCGGAGGTCCAACAAGAAATGGAGGTAGATTCTATGAAGTTGTTCATCGGTGGAATCTCATGGGACACCAACGAGGAGGACCTTCTGAAGTACTTCAAGCAGTATGGGGAGGTGGAGGAGGCTATCGTTATGCGTGATCGGGCTACTGGCCGCAGTCGAGGGTTCGGGTTCATTATGTTTGCTGACCCTACTGTAGCCAAGCATGTCATCATGGAGATGCATATGATTGATGGCCGGATGGTGAGTAAATTATTGTTGTTTACAAATCCTAAGCTTATTAGAAGATGCTAGATCCATGCTGCTATTATGTTAGTTCATAGTTTGTATTATTACCCCATTGCAAATAATGAAATATGTTTTGGTTGTGTATTGTTAGGTAGAGGCGAAGATAGCTATTCCAAGAGATGATCTGCATGCACTCAACAATAGTCATGATAGCGCTCATGGATCACAAGGGCCCAGACACACAAAGAAGATATTCGTCGGTGGTCTAGCTTCCACTGTGACAAAGGAAGACTTTACAAAGTACTTCAAACAGTTTGGAACAATAATTGATGTTGTCTTGGTATATGACCACCAGACACAACGCCATAGAGGCTTTGGGTTCATCGTGTATGATTCAGAAGATGCTGTGGATAGGGCGTTATTCAAGACATTCCACAAATTGGAAGGTAAAAGGGTTGACGTCAAGCATGCTATTCCTAAGGAACCATCTCCTAGACCTAGCATTGGCTCTCCTATCAATGGGTTCAATTATGTCACTGGTAGCACCACAGAACGTTACAATATGAGTCCATTAGGTGGCTATGGAATTGGGATGGATGAATGTTTTGGACTTCCATTAGGTGGGAACAATGGTTATCCATCTTTTGGTGGTAGTTATGGAATTGGAATGAATTTTGACCCATGGATGAACCCATGTATTGAAAGTGGCTCTAGTTTCAATAGTGATATCCAACATGGATGGCATCTTAATCCATATTACAATGGAAATTCAAGTGGACTCAACAACTATGTTAGCTATGGTGGAGTCAATGACAATAATGGTTTAGTGCTTGACTCACTAGTTCATAACCTTCGGGGTATTTTTGGTCTTAATCACTCTTCCAGTTCCACAAGCTTGCCATTTGGAAATGGGGACCTTAGTGAAATTGGGAACAACATTGTGAATTGGGAAAACCCTCATCATTTGCCTGCTCTAGGTGCCAATAATTGGTATGAAAACTTTGGTTATGGGTCCAGTGAAACCAACTTTGGTCAAGGTTCCAATGTTTATGGAAGGAGTGTTGGATCAAGTTCTGTCACTACCATAAACCAATCAACCAATGGATATGCAAGGAACTTTAGAGATTCATTAGTTGGCGGTGTCTCCATCTATGGAGACACAACTTGGAGATTTGGATCTTTTGAGCATGATGGAACCAACCCAGGTTATGCGCTTCAGAATTATTCCGTGGATGTTACAACAATGACTTCAACCGCTTACATGGGGCATTGACTGATAAAGGTTAGATAGTTTATTTCCTTTGTCATGATATCATTTTATCCAACTTTCAACAATTCATTAACTTATTTTTTTTATAGTTTTCAATTATTAGATCCAAGTATCTTGACTATGTTAGTATGCAATGTTGATAGATCTTAATAGAGTTTACTTAATACATCCATGATTTGGTTTTGGAATTTTTGTGTTGTTTTTCTTCTGTGATCCTAGGTCTCCTTATGGTTTTCAAAATTACTAGCCATGTTAAATGTTCTCTAAGATTATTACTTGCATATGTGCCATTGAAAGAGTTGGTTCACTTATGTTATATGATTGCCTTGTTTGGTATAGGATGGTGTGTGTGAACTGAATGAGTTTACTTAAAGAAGTAGGTAAATGAGTAAATCTGATATGATGTGTAGTCTATGGGAAACATGTTGATTTGAGTGTAGAATATTTTGTGATTGCCCACTCTTTTGGTTGGTGCACTACTTCCTCCATTCCGAATCATAAGTCAATCTAGCTTTTCTAGGTACATAGCTTTTGCTACTCACCTAAATATCCTCCATTATGTATCTAAGAAAGTAAAAATGACTTGCAATGGTTATAACTGGGCTTTTTTTGGAAGTGATGGTTATAACTGGGCTTTTTTGGATTGTGGACTTATAATTTAGCCTTCTATATTTTGTCAACTTCCAATGATTTTACAACTTACAATGCACTTTTGCCCTCACTGCATTATAGAGATTTGATCAACTATTCCTTTAAGCTTATTTCATATGCAAATATCAATTGCTCATGGTTCACAAGTAAATGACACAAAGGAATCACAACTTTTATTTGGGTGCTCTTTAGCATGCTGCGTGGTTTGTACTACTTACTAATAATGACATCTTTTCCTTGTGTAGGAATAACGCTGCTAAGGAATCTTTCACATATAACATTTGTCATAAAAGTTAAAGAGAGGACTAGAGGTGCTTCAAGTGCAACTTATGAACCTCACATGTAAAGCTAGGCGGGGGGATCAGCCGAAGCAATGAAATGTATATCCTTAGATGACCCTTTTCTAAGGGTATTTATGTTTTATGTAAGATTATGGATTGTGGATTTCCTACAAGGAGAAAGCTTAGGTTAACTTCTTGTGGGATGAGATAATGTCAGTTTAAGTTTGCAGAGAGTAATGTTTATTTGTATGGTAGTGCTGCACCCGTATACAGCCTAGCCCCCTTGTTAGCTAAGTTGTATAGTAGACAAAACTGGTCTAGTATATGTGTATCATAGACAATGTGATGCTTCTGTTCTGGATCTCTGTCATTTGCAGTGAAGTGGATGGTGTGAGGATCCCCTTTCATTGCCCTTTTTGCCCGTAGTTCACCTCCTATAGCGCTTGCCAATTGCCCGCAGTCACGGAGTTTAGCAACGGACTATTGCTCTCCACCACTAAGATATAGTGACCAATGATCCAATGTAAAAGCAAAAACTTTATAGCAACGGACTATCCACCACCGTATTTAGTTTTAGCAACTGACCATACTTCACAAACTTTTAGCGACTCATCATCCAATGCTAATTAACAACTTTAGCCATTTGCAGTCAGTCGCTGATTAAGGGTTGTGGTGTAGTGATCCCTCATTGCCTCTGTAATGTACTAATGTTGGAATTCAAACCATGGGTGGTATTCTTTAAGCAAAGAATGCTCGTAGTCCTTGCGATTTAGTATTTACTTGCCCTGCATTGTAAGAAAAAAATGTTTTCATACGGCATCACGCACAAGGGATTTAGAATTTGGATGCACAACCACGCCAGATAGTTGTACCATATGGATATGGTTGGAAAAAAAATAGAAGATAGTTGAGGTTAGTTGAGACAATAAACACAAAAAAATTGGATACAGATAGTTGGGAAGACAATAAACACACAAAAAAAAAGATATAGAGTAGATAGGTTTGAAATGTCAAATAATGTCATTTGTTGGACCGCCATATTAGAAAACCTGTATGCAATGGCGCCTCCGTCGTCTGAATTCGCAATGGAAAGCGTTGCAGCAGCTGGTCCTTTTTTTTATTTCCTTGATCTGGCAAGCATGACATATTGACATAGTAGGAACTAGAAACTTTGTTTTTCGAAGATTCTTCTCATATAGTATTCAATTTTTTGCCACCATGGCCCACATGTCATTGATTAATATGGTCCCGCATGTCATTGATACAGAGATGACATAGAGAGCGAGTGTCGTCCATAAGGATGGCTAAAAAATAAAAACACCGTATCTTTTGCTTTTCATCACAGATCACAACAACACAACATACGCAGCAGTGCGCCTTACAATCCCCACATAACCACATTGTGATGAGTGACAAAGTGCACAGCTACATGCAAGAAAGATGCAAGCTTTACTGATAAATAACGAACTACTGAAAGGCTTCCAGAATATGTCTGACAGGGCAGATGTACCAACATCAAGTTCATGTGCTACAGTTCCACTGCCTAAAAGAGGGAAAATAAACTCCCTAAGATCCTTTCCTGCATACAAATACAAGAGGAGCAGAGCATCCTATTTGAGAGCACATCAATGTCTGGAATTTGGTGCTGTATATATTAATATATGAATTCAATCTGCAACCCTTTTGAAGGCCGGCAATAATAAACCCCAGCATCTCATGTCCACCCTCCGTTTTCATTCCTTCTTCACCCGGTTCCGTGCTGCCTTGGCTGAGCTCGACCGCTCAGCCTGGGAGAACATGATGAAGACATGCATGACCCCTGTCACAAGTGCCATCCCTGCAGCAGTAAATGCTACACCTCTCCACGTCGATAGAAGCTGTGTCCACTTGAAGAACTTGATGGCACCAAACAACAGGAGGATTGACCAAAACAGGGTCACCTGTTACATCAGCAGGAATAGGATGTCAGCAGCCAGACGACATACCAATATATTTAGGATGCACATTTGGCAAAAAATGAATTCATTGAGCTATGGAATGGGCAACAGTTCATCTATTTAAGTACGAAAGAAGAACTCCTTGCTGCAATGCAACAACTGCCAGAGGTTTCACAAGGTAGTACTCCTAATAAGACAGGACAGTACACTGACCTCTCCTGCCTTCTTAACCCCAAAAACATGATCACCCCCTCCCCCAAAACTGCCAATTGAGTATGGGAGAAAAACTAATATGTGATGATCATTCTGACAAACCCATGACCTTCTCTTCGGCTCAATCTCAGAAATTGGCCAGCAAAGCTGGGGGAATAGACAAATTCCTAATGTTGGTACTTTTTTTGCTTGGCTCTGAAAGATCATGAGTCAAGAACATCAAGATCCTACATGACACTTGATTGACTTGTATAACCTGGCTCACTGCCAAAAGGACACTAGCACAAGTGTACAACTCTGTTTTCTAACAAGATTTAAACAAAAAACATCATTTGTTCATGACAGTAAGACCAGCCTTTTCTTATTCAGCAAAGACAATAACCATCGATAGATTGTGAGGGTGCTGCTGCCACCGAGGCAGTGACATGGCACTGCAGACTATATAACATGCAACTGTAGTGGGGGTTTACCAGCAATGATTTCACTGGACGGCCAATAGGTCTAATCTCCTCATCGAAAGTGCCTGTTGCCAAATGCTTGTCCAGTAAGGCATCCTGAAATGAAAAATGAGGCAAATAGTATTTACTCTTTTTTTTTGGTGAGTTCTACTTAAAAACTAATTGATCAAACCATATGTGGAGCATTTTAGCATTTTACTTTTCAACAAGATATAACCAGAAGACATCTAAAAACTACCATTATATCGTTCAGTACCTTTGCCACAAAAATGTCTTTGCACCATTTTGAAACATCCTCATCTGATTTTGGCATCTCACTCATCGCATGGCGTTTCATGCGGACATGTATCTAGACAGGAGAAAAAGAAGTACTTCAGTTGACGTAACAGTAAGTAGTTGGGTACTGAAATTCCACGCCATATTACATATTTGTGTCCAATTTGATTCAAGACACTTAAAGTAAAATCAATTCATTTCAGTGCTCAGTTGACACAACTCTATTTCTGTATTGGCTTGAGTTCATCATGAAGTTAGAAAACATACCACCGATGATTGCCCTTTCAAAATCCGCAGCATTGTTGGTTGAGGTGAATCTTTAGGAACAATTACAGTTGTATCATAAATGGCTGGAACAAAATCTCGCATAATACTTACGGCAGATACAAATCCCTGGGATTTTTTTCACAGGAGGTTATTAGTACATAACTTTATTGCTAAAACATGTGAAAATGGCATCAGAAATACATAAGAGTAAAACCTATGATATAACCATACTTCCTCAGTAGCTATTATAAAAAATTGTCATTAACAGATCTCTCGTTCCACAAAAACAAGACAAGTACTCAAGGTATTTGTTAATCTATGTGATACAGCCATTTATTCTGAATAACTCCTAATCTAAAGTGTCGTGTTAGAACCTCATGATTAGTGATGTAACTTTATGATTGTAAAATTGTTACTGTGTCATCAAGGTACAAAAAGTCAGCATTTTTCCTTTCAGGTTTGCACATATAAGAAAATGGAAGCACTTTCACAATGTCATTACTTCTACGTGCACGCATGCACATATATGATGCAGTAAAATGCTAAAAGTTATCACTTTATAAAAATCATTATAAACACTATGATAAACAGGTGTATTTTGAGAACAAACTAATAAAAAAGTAGAGTAAATCATGTGAACAGTACAGTTTTCCAGGGTATGCCAAGTTATCCTTAGAAATTAGAATCATACATCCCATAGAGACTAAATCAGTAAAACAAAAGTACAGCATATGAAAAGATACTGAACATTTACAATGTCAAAATCATGCAAATGAGGGAATAACGAGGTACCTTGGTACGTGGAATAAGTACATTTCTAGGAGCCGGTAAGCCTTGGGAAGCCGCATACTCCTGAGCTGCGAGAAGCTTTGCTGGAGTAAAGCGAGTACCCTCAACGAAAAGAGCTAGCCAAAATGGTCTAGGGAAATCTTTCAACCTTTGGAGACCCCACTGTATGCAGAATTAAGAAGCTCACTATATGAAAAAGGAAAACTAGGATGCCTTGTACAGGTAAGATGGGGAGTTACCTTCAGTGTCTTTTCATCCTTGGCCCAGCTCCTCTCCAAAAAGAGGTACTCAGCAAACCACATCGACCAGCCAATAACCTGCAAAAGTGAGTAAAAGGGTTTATAGAATACCAAATCATGTGCCGGAACATCTACTGCAGAAGAAATGTACAAAGGAGAGGCTAAAGAAGCTCCTACTCAACACACACTGCAAACAGGGATATTTGCTTTTAGCTGCTACCATAACATAAATAACAGGCAAGCTAACTTAACCCAATCATGCCAGTTCATTTCGTTTAATTACCAACATAAAATTCTATTTGTTGCGGTCTTTGCTCTGTCATTCTATTTCCAGATCTACCTATCACTCCATATTGAAAAACTTTCTGAGAAGGAGCTCATAGCATGGTAGTTGTAAAACTTCCCAGGTGAGGCTACCAACCAGGGCTTGAACCCCCTTGTTGTCACAAAAAAAAGCCCCTCACTGTGTGTTCCTCCATGATCGAGGTGCTATTGCTAAAGCCCGCAATTATTAGTGAGAACATAACAAAGCAATGTAGCCTTATAATTTTAGAAACTAGATAAACAAGTATGTACTCCAAAATTTATTTATTTATGTTGCTTAATTATGCCACAAATAGTTTTTTAAAACCTACATTAAAATCAACAGAACTCTGGTGTGCATATAAATTGTAAAACAACATGTTACAGAAATAGAACTACACGTTACAGAAATACACATATGAACTAACTCACTGGAAGGAACTTGGATGACTTCTTCATCACAGCAAGCGTACTTCCAAGGCACCCTGAGCGCTGAACATATACACAGAAAACAGGAGTCTCATATTATTTATCAGTTAATCCAAATAAACCTAAACAGTGTGAACTATGAGCAAACTAAATTTCTAACTATCCAGAAGATGAGAGATAACAACCTGGGCCAATATCCATCCAATAAGCCAATCAATATCACTCCGATGATTTGATATGACGAGTGCATGCTCTTTACCTGTGAAATTATTCAGATAAACTTGTAATCTGAACATTTTTACTTAAGCTTGCATGAAGGTGAATCCAAACAATGAAACTATTAATGAAGAGCCCCTTACCCATTGATTGGTAAGTTTCCTCATCTGCATGCAGTTGTACCTGAAGAACATAAGTTGAAGTTATTCTGGGGCCAGGAGGGGAAAAAACAATGCTTGCATCATAAACATCACTCAAACATGAAGTTTGTATGCTAAGTGCTTAAGAAGTATGTTCAATTAGATCTGCTGATGAAAAAGGTAGACAAAATATCTTCAATTAGCAATTCAATTGACACACATTTAAACCATTTATATAAATGTTACTCATCAGAATTTTTTCTTCCATAATTTGTCCAATTTACAGCCACAATTCTGCAAGATAAAAAACTAACTATCTTCCTTCTTGTTTGATAAGCCACACCACTGACTGCCCCAAGAATACTGGAAATTCATACACAATATGATTGTATGACTAACTTTCTAATTTCCATGCATATGCAATAAAAATCTCACCAAAGTAACATTTCAATGATGCAAATCTTCCAAATAGAATCTCTACAAACATCGCAGAATCTACTCAACATGGGTTGTCAATCTCTATCAGTGTCCCTACTAATATTGCCGACATTGCCTTTACAACTTTGTTTCATGACATGATTTGGGGGTGCTAAACTCTTAAAACTTCTTTGCTTAGTTTATTTAATTTGGAATATCCATCTACCAGATTCAGTTAGGGTGCAACACAGAAAACCATTTTTCAGCAATTTAACTCAGCATGTTCATTCATTACTACTTAATATTTCCATTGGAGAACATTTAAAAAAAAACGCATCATATGACACTAAAAGAAAGGTTGAACATAGCAAACCAACAGAATGCTGAAACTTCCAGGCACAAATGCAATTTTGACTTCTGATCGAGGAGAACACCGAACACATTACAAATGAAACTATCTATAAATGAAATGCTTAAAAATTGCTTTGCTGCTAGTCATATCTGCGTGTACCTTGACACCTGCCCACCAGTCCACCACCCAGACAAGCTGAAGCCACAGCAGCTCGGCCAAGAATCTATTGATCCGGCGGTAGAAGCTCTTCGAAAAGGGCCTTATTGTCACAAACAGGACGGCCTGAAATTTCCATGCGCATATACAAACGGATCAAAGAAAAGCTCAACACATTTGGATACCATGTGAGTGTCCGTACCCTGTTCATAACCACAGTCAAATGGGAGTTCTAAATTCTAAATTATTTTGCATACAAAAGCGGCAATTATAACGAAAATCCAACAAATCGACATGAAGCTTTCCATCTAAAAGACACATCTTTGAGTAAAATTCGCCTCGAACTCATCGGGACAAGATAAATCACAGAGGGAAACTGTAAATCTTTAACACAAATCAGCTGGAACTACCCTACACCGCGCGACCATCATCGTTAATCAAGCGAACAAACCAAAATGTCCGGGGCAAAGTCATCAAAGGAAAACAAAATAGAATCTTTTGCTGAACCGCCGCATCAGATCACCCCGGCCGCCGCCGAAAAAGGGAAACAAATCGAGCTGGGCGGGCCCCGGTGGGCAGGCCGGGTACCTGGATGGTGTTGACGATGAGGCCGGACAGGAGGAAGAGCAGGCCGAGCGGGAGCACGACGAGCACGAGCGGGACCGCCATGGCCCGCCCCCCGGCGCCGGTGTCGCCGCCGCCGCCGCTTCCGATCTCGGAGGGGTCAGACGGGAGACGGCAGTGGAAAAGCTCCCCGCGGCGCTCCTTCTGCGGCGATAGGCGGCGGTGGGCGGTGGCGGGCGGGGGGCTCCGCCGGCGACGAGAACGAGGCACGCGAGGCGGATTCGGAGGGTTTTTTATTGGAGAGGGAGGAGGCGGTGGATGGATGAGCGCTGGGAAGGAAGGAGGGACGGAGGTGAAGTGAAGAGGATGGATGGATGCGTCCATGGGTGGCATTGGCAACATGCCAGTGCCACGTCGGACAATAAATTTTTTGCGTTTTGGATGAAATGTTTCTATCTCTATTTTGTTTTGTTTTCGTGTTTCTTTCTTGCAGTAGTAGTGAAGAAAGATGAAAGAGATCTCTGGATGAATGGTGATTACTAATTGTGCATTGTGATCACCATCCATTTACACGATCCGTCGAAATGTTACATGACTCCTACTAAACGTGTCTCCCTCTGCCCTCTTGTGTCCGTGCCCGACTGCGCCTAGGCTGGAGACGAAGAAGACGATGGCGCTAAGGTTACGATAATCTCCATCTACAAATCCAACGGACTACAAATAGGCTGACCTAGAGGAGGTAGGCCGCCCAGACAGTAGGAAAGGAGGGCGGGCGGTTTAAGGGGGCCTAGTGATGGTAGTGACGGATGGCTAGGGCGAGGGCGAGGGCCCATCTCGAAGCTCCAAGCTTGATGTTCCGGATGAGCATGGTCATGGAGGAGCTCCGACAATGGGGATGAAACAACCACGGATGCTAGGGACCGCGGCGGGACAGTGTCCAATGGCTGGGGCGAAAACGACGATGGTGGAACTCACCAGGGTAGGAGGCGGAGACAATGGGCGCAAGGGGTGTGCCGACGGGTGTTGCTGAGACGACGGGTCACACGGTTCCGAATGTGCTACCGTTACCCGTCATCTCCCTCCTAATATCATTGCCCTTTTTTTAGAAGTTAATTAATCCACCTATTTTGTTTTTCAATGTACATGGTCCCCAGGATTAAATCGTGGTGAGCCACGAGACATGGCAATCTACACGTACGTTCTTCGACACTTCAGTGGAGAAAAAGTTTCTCTGGAACAAAATGCGGGTGATACGTGTAGTGTTATATCATTTAAATTTCCATTTACCTAATTGCTCTAGAAGCGTGGAACGAAAATGTTTCATGTGTTGAACTAGAAAATATGGCACACGAACACACAAGAAAAAAAAAAAGGAGGGCTTCTCTTTCTGTCTGGTACATGATGTGCCAAATTCAGGCTTAACAACGCCTTGTGAAAGCAAATCCGTTCGTCCAGCTTGACGACGAGACGTGTAGAACTCTGTCTGCCATGCTGTTGTCAGGCATCACCGCCAAACCGTAACGTGTACTCCTAATCATCCATTTTGTATTTTAATTAATTTCTAAAAAAACTATCAGTAAAGTAAATTAAAGTTGTGCGTTTCTAGTTTGGTACACAGTTCATTCCGCTTTTGGTCTACAAATTAGATGCGCTATA
>DXKC01030231.1:0-11243 GCA_031170775.1 Cymbopogon citratus
GGAAGTTGCTAGGTGGGCCCAAGGTTCCCTGGAGGGTTCGGCTGACCCCCCATAGGGTGCCTGTTGTAGGATTTTGTTCTCCCTCCAGTATGGAATGATGTTGTGCACTTGTTTCCTTGACATCTCACATTGAAGGCGTCGCTCGACCCCCATTTTTGGCCAATTTTCATTGTGACATCAGGTCTGTCATTTGCAACATTGCCACATGTCTGTTTTGTTTTAGAACTGCCATTGGGGAATCGGTCGATCCCCCACACTTTTGGTTTTCTATAGTCTGAATTCAAAAAAACAAAAGGAAACATCAAGTTCACTCCAAGGGGGTATTTATAGGGGAGGTGGAGTAGGGCCTACTCCAGTGCCACATCATCGATCCGTGTGACCTCCCGCATGCACCATTGGATAAACTGACCTTGAAACCGCCATATGATCAACGATTGGGGATTTCCATCACATGTTCATCATGGGGATGTCGGTTGGGTGCAACCGACCTTGGAAACTCCCAAGGAGGGGGGTCGGCCGCCCCTCAATGACAGGTGGGCCCGGACTTGTCTTCTAGAAGGGTTGCCATGTCGGTTGGTAAAATCTGAGTGGCTGATGGGCCCCATATGGGGTCGGGCGATCCCGCTATGATGGTAGGGCCATCCCACTTTCTTGTGGGCCCTCTCTACCTCCTTTAGAGTGGGTATGAATTGGTTGGACCCTTACATCACTCCGAATGATGAAAATGTGAGTTCATGGATCCATTTGAGCTGATTATGAGTTGTATACTTGTGATCCAAGGGTGGAACTTGCTTAGCACTGTGTTGGGAGGATCCTGGTGGTCTGGCAGGGTCTGGAAGGTCCCTTAGGGAGGGATCGGTCGACCCCCTTTAGTGGAACCAAAGGTTCATCTTCTACAGCTGGCTTCTAGGTGCAATTCTAAGCACAATAGTGGTGGTTGGCCCACCAAGGTGGGGTCGGCCGACCCCATTATTGTGCCCATCTTTTGCACATTGTCTCCAGGTGCTATGACATTGATGAATATGAAGTTGGTTTGTCATTGGGTAATTCTTGGTTGGTTGTCCAGCTTACATATGGAGCTTCCGGAGGCTGAAAATAACCTGTTTTGACTGCTGCAACCAAATAATGACAAGTACATATGGAACCAAGTTATTTGTACCTAGATCACTACTTATTTGGTAGAATTCCCCTAAAATGAGCATCATGTTGATGGTTATGATGGTATAAAACAAGGCATAAATACCGTCAACAGACGGTTTGATGGTTTTCGCCTTAAAACCATTGGCAGGGGATGTGTGTGCAGCACACTACTCATGGAGGTGGGTTTCGTGGGTTTGGGCCTCAAAACCCGGGTCGGTCCCGGCGCGGACGAATGACACGTGGCAGCATCGGAGAGATTGCGTGGATGCAAGGCTACCGGTGAGGAGGCGCGGTGGCCATCCGATCAAGTTATGAAGAGTTGGACAAGATTGCCCCTAGGCGGTTAAGTCTAGCTCAAGTTATCCAAGGGTATTTTAGGGATGCCCAATTGTACCTATAAATATAAGTGGAGACCCCCTTCTCCCTTCACGTCTCTCACCACCATCATTTTGTTTTCCTTCCTTCTAGTGGCTAGGTCTTACTTTCTCCCACCATGGATTCTTAGAGAGAGGTTCCAAACTCATATGTAACCTTTGTTCATAGGAAGCACACCCCTTAGAGTTTGCATGCCTGCTGTTGGTTTAGATTGATGACTTGTGTTTGTGTTTGAATCGATTCATCTTGTTCTTCATGAGTTCATCCTTTGCCCCTCGAGGAGAATTGAGATTTCTTCATTTCTTGAGCTTTTTGATCCATTGTTTTTGCCCTGACTTGATCTATGACATGAGTAGAGGCTTTTCACCAAAGAAATTGCTCAGAAACCTCCTGAGATCGAAGTAACTAGGATTTCTTGCTCTAGGTCCTCCCAAGATCCCCTTTCCCTCTCCCTTTTGATTTATTGAGTTTTACTCCAATCTAAGCAATGATACTCTAGAGTTAGCTCACCAATTGCATCAATAACCTACTATCAAAATTTGGTTGCGATTGGATTTGATTTGGAGAATATTTGAGATTTTTGGGATCTTAGTCATGGCTGAGTCGCAAGAACCGGCCAGGACGGTTGAGCCACTCGGCTAGGCTGGTTGACCCAGCTAAGCTGGCCCAATGAGTCAGCTAGGCCAGCTCTGTGCCTGACTCTGGGTCAGTCAGCTAGGCCGGCTCCTGAGGTCGGCTAAGCCGGCCACCCCAATCAGTTGAGCCGGCTAAGGCAATCAGCTGAGCTGACTGGGGCTGGTCAGTTTGTGGATTGTGTGGTTTTTGTGTTGCCAAACTTTGTTTCTTGTTTCGTCAGTTCCGACGGGTTTCTGTTTCCATCGAGAAAATTTCTGTTGGGTGTTGTTTGACATTTGGAGAAGTTTTCAGAGGGAAGGTGATAGAGCTGGGGATTTGTCTTTTGAAAGAAAAATTTGAGGCTCCCATTCACCCCCTCTGGTCGCCGTTTTGGTCCTACAATTGGTATCAGAGCACGGTTAAGGGTCATTGCTACCTTAATCGGTCTGTGATCCAGTAGGCGACAATAGAATGGAGATCTAGGAAACCACCACCTTTCGATGGCTCAAACTACACTTATTAGAAAATTTGCATGTCCGTTTACCTTCAAGGTGTTGGTTGGCAAGTTTGGGAGATTTGTGAGAACACCGACTTTGAGGTTCTTGATGCACGTGTGGGTCAGGAACAATGTGACAAGCATGATGCTAACAGCATGGCCCATAGCATACTCTTTAAATGTCTTGGTGAAGTTGAGTTTGCTCGAGTTTTTGACTATTGTACTGCACATGAGATCTGGTCTATACTTTAGAACTACCATGAGGGAACCCCTCAAATCAAAGACTAGACTCTATGAGACGTACAAGCATGAGTATCCAAACTTTTCTCAGTTGGAGGGTGAGTCTGTTGATTCTCTTTTTGCTCGCCTTCAAACAATTGTGAACAAGATGAAGGCAAACAACCCCCAGATACTTTATGATGATTATGATAGAGCACTCAAACTCTTATATGCTCTGGATCAGAAGGTGTGGGAGGTGAAAGTGTCAGCGATCTAAGAATCACTGAACTACTACACTCTTACCATGGACGAGTTGTTCAGCAAGCTCAAGTCCACCGAGATCAACATCCAGACACAGGCGAAGATCAAGAATACATCTGCACCGACTCCTTCAATGGCTTCAGTGTCTAGTAAGGGAAGTTCAAGTTTTTCTAACACTTCATAGTTGCTTTCCTTGTCTTCCTTGATGACTATCACAGAGGAGCAGTTAGAGGGCATTGGAGATGATGAGCTGGCGTTGGTGAACAGTCGGTTCTCGTGGTTTCACAACAACCGCCTGAATCACCGTCGTGGTGGCTAGAAGGAAGGCTGCTTTGGGTGTGGAGATCCCAACCACTACATCGCCAACTGCCCCAAGAAAGACAAGCCCTACAACAAGCATGATCACTCCAGGCGGAAGGACAAGCAGGAGTATGTTAACACCAGAAGTGGCAAACGGTTATACCGCAAGCGTACGGCAGTCAATGTAGCCTTCACCGGGAGTATTCCAGGTATCGTGATTTCCACGAGGAACGTGAAGTGAATTAACTAGTCTTTAGATCGTTAGGTGATGATCAAAGGGTTTTGGATAATGGGGTAGAGAGATCTAACTAGTATTAATATCTGGTCTTGGCAGTTAAGTATAGTCAAGGTTTTTCACCTAACTCTTTACTGACGGCGATACCCGAAAAGGTGGATTGAGTTAACGAGGTTTTTCACCTCCCCGTCACCTAAGCGACCACCCTGCTCAGCCCAACTATTATTTGCAACTTGCCTAGAACAGATGCAAGGAACTTTCTGCCTAGCGAGGACTGTCACTCTCGCGCTAGGTGTCTACACAACTACGACAAGGAGTCCACACTGGCAAGAAGTAGTCTAGACACCACGTCTAAACTAGCTCTTGCTACCCTAAGCTTAGCTAAAGCTAAGAGCACTCAAGATCAAGCAATGTGCCTGCAAAGGATTCTTATACTTAAAGTACCAGACCAAATATTAAATACTAGAAAAGACTCGGAAGTAAGACTTACAAGAAGACCCGCTTCCGCTGAGGTGTTCCGCGAAGAAGACTCCCGACAGGCCGGGACTCCTCCTTGGAACTCCTCACTCTCTACTCACTAAGATAGCACTAAACTACTAAAGTAGTTTTACTCCTAAGATACATGATTCTCAAGTGAGGAACTAGGGGGTATTTATAGTGGGAGATGGAGTAAGGGCTACTCCGGTGCCACGTCAGCGATCCGCGTCATCTTCATCATGCACCGTTGGATGAAACCGCCATTGTAACCGCCATTGATGGACGGATATGGCAATTTCAACATGTGGGACATGTGGGCAAGGTCGGTGGGATGCCACCGACATTGGCACCCACCAACCAGGGGGTCGGCCGACCCCCATTCTGGTGAACTAGGCCCACCAGCAGGGTCCCTGAGTCTTGCTTAAGTTGGTGGAGTGTTGCTGACACGTGGGACCCACAATCAAGGGGTCGGCCGACCCCCATTTTGTGGGGCCAGGGTGTTAGCCCTGTCCTACATGTCCTCCTCTTCATGTTTATGAAGTTGATGTCGTCACTTGTATCACTGATCTTTGGCTCTTCACATATTTTGGTGTTGGGATCCTTGAAAAGTACCTGTTCTTACTCCTACAACCAAATAGTAGCATGTATATGTGAAACCAAGTTATTTGTACCTATGTTACTACTTTATTTGGTTGATTCTCCCCAAAATGAGTTCTACGTTGATGGTTATGATAGTAGAAAATATGGTATAAATACCGTCAACAGAGTACCACTCCTCCAAGCACAAGAAGAAGGAGGAGAACTTCGACAAGAAGGCGTACCAGAAGAAGGTGATCTGCAAGTTTCAAGAAGCTTGTGCTGCCTCTCTGAGTGAAAATAGTGACTTCGATCATGATGACGACACCAGGTCAAGAACTGAGGACCTCATCAATGTAATATGCTTCTCTGCCTTCTCCAACCACAGAGGGTACTACACCATGGCACTTGGTGAGCAAGAGATGGTCGACAATGACAAGTCTAGAGAAGAGGTATCTCCCACTGTCGACTCTCTCACTGCTGAAAATGATGCTTTGATGCAACTACTTCATAACATGGATGCTACCCTCAAGCAAGCTAAAAGGGAAAGAAAAGAATTTAAATAAAAACTTAGCATTGCATTTGGAAAACTTGAAGAAGCTAAAAAGAACCAAGTAGTTGTGTCAGATGAAACTGAATGTGATGCATGCTCTGTTCATAAGACCAACTTAGCTAACTGGCAATCTAAGTATGCTTCTTTGCTTGAAAAATATGATGAAGCTACTGCTCAACCCTTGGCTTTACCTGATTGTAAATCTTGCTCTCTTTTGCACGCTGAGGTTGAAGAGAAAATTGCTAGGATTGCTCTGCTTGAGAAGTCTAGTTCTGAGTCTAGTGCTGTTGTTGCTAAGGTGCTTGCTATGAAGCTTTGGAATTAGAAATTGGGAATTGCAGGCATGACAAGTGTAGGGTCGAGGAGGAAAACACATTCCTTCGATCCATGCTTAGCTGGGTGTCAAGCAGTGAGCCCCAGCTTGGGACGATGATGAGTCAGTTCAGGAGGAGAACTGATACATCGGGGGTAGGCTTTGCTTTAGGTGGGAAGGGTGCAGGTGTGTTTGGAAAAGTTGGTAAGCATAGTGGTCTAAGCCCAAGTGAGAAACCATCCACAGCTCCCAAGTTGATTGAAATCCATCCACCTAAGCCTATCCAGTCCCCTGTCAAGGATGGAGTGTTTGAAGAATCTCTAAGATTGCCCCTCAGAAGCAAGTGTTGATTCTAAAACCTAACTACCTTAGGAGCCCACTTGAAACTCTCCCTGACGTCCCAGGTAAGAAACCTCCCAAGGCCAAAGCTCCTCAAAGAGAGAACCCGAACTACAAGAGAGTGAACCCTACACCACCTAAGAGAGAGGTGACATACCATTGTGACTACTGTGAGAGGAAGGGTCACCTGTTTGAGTTTTGTTTTAGGAGGAAGAGGGATGGGAGACGTTAGTTTGAGTTGAACAACCAGGACATGTACCATCCATCTCATGGGGTGCATGAATGGTCTGTTCTGAGGCACACTGCTAGGCCTAGAGGTGGAAGACCTCAAGGTGCTAGGCCTCAGGCTGAGAAATCATGAGGTGGTCATGCCCGACGTGATTCAGTTCATGACCAGTATGCCTTTGAGCCTCATGGCAGTGGCTTTGCGTCTTACAGCTCTAGCGGACCATGTTTTCCTCCATGTGGTGATCGCTCTCCTCAAATGGGATGTGGCATGTATAATGCTTTTCCTTCTAACTCTTTTGGGTAGATGGGTCAACACTGGTACTCTCCTTACATTACTAACCCCAGTGTTGGACTATATGCTCACTCTCGGTCTTTGTATTGATGTAGGAAATTAGGTTGGAGAACATATGGCTCATTGATTATGGATGTTCGCGTCACATGACTGGAAATTCAAATTGGTTCTCCAGCCTCAGTCCCATGAAATCTAAGGAGTATATCACATTTGGGGACAACAGCAAGGGTAAAGTGCTGTCACGTGGTTTGATTCTTTTGAATGACAGTTTTGTCCTTAAGGATGTTGCTTTGGTTTTGAATTTGCACTTCAATTTGCTTTCTGTCTCGCAACTCCTTTTGGATGGGTATGAAGTGCGCTTTAAGACCGTCTGTTCTTGGGTTTTGGATTCCAAAGGTGATCTTCTTTGCTGGATTGCCCATTTTGGTCATGTCTTTCGAGCTGATTTTTCACGCTCCTTCAGTTCTGCTCGCTGTTTGATGGCTAGTTCTTCTTCTAAACTTTGAAAGTGGCATAAGAGACTTGGTCATCTGAGTTTTGATCCACTTGCTAGGTTGAGCTCTTTGGACATAATCCGAGGATTGCCTAGTTTGAAATTTGAGAAAGATTTGGTTTGTCATCCCTGTCATCATGGGAAGATGGTTGCTGCTCCCCACCCTCCTGTGAACCAAATCATGACCAAGGAACCGGAGAAATCCTCCACATGGACACTGTTGGTCCTGCCCGGGAGAGGTCTGAGGGAGGGAAGTGGTATGTTCTAGTGATCATGGACAACTTTTTGAGGTACTATTGGGTGTTTTCATGGAGAGCAAGGATGAGGCATTCCCTCTAGCTCATTATTTGATTCTTCATTTGCAAATTGAGTTTCCCAAGGGTGCCATGCGAGCTATCCGTAGTGACAATGGCACAGAGTTCAAAAACTCTAGTTTTGAAAAGTTTTGCTCCTCTTTGGGTCTTGAACACCAATTCTCTTCGCCATATGTTCCATAGCAAAATGGCATTGTTGAGCGCAAAAACAGAACCTTGGTTGAGATGGCTAGGACGATGCTTGATGAGCATAGAACTCCTAGGAGATATTGGGCTAAAGCCATAAACACTGCTTGCCATGTTTCCAACCACATTTTTCTCCAAGCATTCACAAAGAAAACTTCTTTTGAGTTGCGGTTTGGTCAAACACCCAAGGTGAGCCATTTCAGGGTCTTTGGTTGCAAGTGTTTCATCCTAAAGAAAGGCAAGTTGGGCAAATTTGAGTCATGGTTTTCTGACAGGATCTTTCTGGGTTATGCTACACATTCTTCTGCCTATCGTGTTTTGAACATGGAAACTAACCTAGTGATGGAGACTTGTGAAGTTACTTTTGATGAGACTATGCCTTGTACAACCCCTGTCTTTGAGCGTGCAGGTGATGATGAGTATGGTGAGTCCATCTTTGTGGAGGAGGGGCTGGATGGTGCCGATTGGGATGATCCTAAGCCGACTCCATAGGCTGTCCCAGTTGACCCTGTGACATCTACTTTGGCTCAAGGTCCCTTCCCTTCTTCTTCCACGACTTGGGGGGCTGTTCAAGCAGCTTCCTCAGCCTACACCAGCTGCACCTGAGGGAGCACCAGCTGCCATTGAGGCGTGGTGACATCATCAAGGGAAGCACTGCGCTACATCCAGCGCAATCACCCTCCTCAGACGATGATTGGAAGACATGACCAGCGAGTCACACGGTCACGAGCATATGAAATTTCTCACCTTACTCATTCAGCTTTTGTTGCTAACTTTAAGCCCAAAGATATGAGCATCGCTTTGTCGAACCCTAATTGGGTCAATGCCATGCATGAGGAGTTAGAAAATTTTGAAAGAAACCGGGTTTGGGTTTTGGTACCTCCATCTCCAGATTGCCGTCCTATTGGGACGAAATGAGTTTTCAAAAATAAACATAGTGAAGATGGGGTGGTTGTGAGGAACAAGGCTAGGCTTGTTGCTCAGGGTTACAGCCAAAAGGAGAGAATTGATTTTGAGGAAACCTTTTCTCCTGTTGCTCGCCTAGATGCCATTAGGATTCTCCTAGCTTTTGCAGCTTCGAAGGGGTTCGAGCCATACCAAATGGATGTTAAAAGTGCTTTTCTAAACGGGTACATTGAGGAGGAAGTTTATGTGAAGCAACCTCCTAGTTTTGAAAACTCTAAGCACCCAGACCATGTCATTAAACTGTCCAAAACCTTGTATGGTCTAAAACAAGCACCCAGATCCTGGTATAACCACCTAAAAGCTTTTCTACTTGCTAAAGGTTTTAAAATGGGGTCAATTGATGAAACTTTATTTTTCCTCAAGCAAGGCGTTGACACTCTCATTGTTTAGATTTATGTGGATGATATCATCTTCGGTGGCTCTTCTCACACTCTTGTTGCAAAGTTTTCTAAGATGATGAGCAGGGAGTTTGAGATGAGTATGATGGGTGAGCTAACATTCTTCTTGGGTCTCTAAATCAAGCAAACCAAGGAAGGGACCTTTGTCCACCAAGGGAAATACACAAAGGATCTTCTGAAGAAGTTTGATATGGGCAAGGCCAAGCCTCTCAAGATGCCCATTTCAACGATGACCTCCCTTGATGATGACTTGGAGGGAGAACCAGTGGATCAAAAGGAGTACCGTAGCATGATCCGGTCACTGCTGTACCTGACGGTGACAAGATCGGACATCCAGTTTATGGTCTGCCTCTGCGCACGGTTCCAGTCTTCACCATGCATGTCGCATTGTCAGGCTGTCTAGCGCATTCTCAGGTATCTCCGGTACACTCCCGAGTTTGGTCTTTGGTACTTGACTTCTTCAACTCTCTCACTTTCTAGTTTTTTGATGCTGATTATGCAGGGTGTCGGGTTGAAAGAAATTCTACTTCGGAAACTTGCCAGTTTTTGGGAACTTTACTTGTCTCTTGGTCTTCTTGCAAGCAGCATAGCCCAATCCACCTGTGAGGCTGAGTATGTTGCTGCTGTCGCTTGCTATTCCCAGCTTCTTTGGCTTCTAACCACCATGAGAGATTATGGCCTGAACTTCACCAAAGTGCCACTTTTTATGATAGCACGAGTGCCATTGCTATTGCGAAGAACCCATTTTCCACTCTAGAACCAAACACATAGAGGTGAGATGGCATTTTCAGAGAGACCACTATGAGAAAGGAGACATTGACCTACACCATGTCAGCACCCAAGGCCAAATTGCAGACATTTTCACCAAACCCCTTGATCTTGCCCAGTTCAACCTGCTGCGAGGGGAGTTGGGTGTTTGCTTCCCATTTTAGATGTGGGAAGTTTTGGATCTTATACACTAGTTTTTGTTTCTCTTTCTTTTGCTTTTGTATTTTGTATCATACTGTTGCATCTCATCATGTATTGTAGAGCATGTTTATGGCTTCATTTATATAGCTATTAGAATGATACTATGCTCTCTTTGATATGACTTGTGTGTACATAATGATGCTAAGTTGCTTAGGCTCTTTTTGATCACTTGACACATGTTATGAGATAAGCTGATTTTGAAATTGTGAACTTGACTAATAATGATGAAATTTAGAAAATGTTCACCCTGAGTATGGCAACTAGCATGTGTAGGATGTGTTGAGCTCATATATGCTTTCCTGGTATGCTAGGTTACTATGTCTCATGTTTCTTGAGTTATACACTTGCTTTGGAAGAATTTTGATCAACTTGTGCTAAAATCTGAAATCCAAGCTAAGTGTGATGGAAATTTGACTTGGATCTTTACTGTCCCATGTCGAGGTATTGAGACTGCTTCCCATTGCACTTGGAATGAACTTAAACCTTGTAGTGATGTCCAGAATCATTGTCTTAAGCTTTTTGGCTTGGCATGGTTCACATTTGACGTGACAGTATCGATGCCTTTTACACATGTCTCACAAATACTTGTGTACCGCTGCAACTCTGATAACATAAAATTGAAAAAACACAAGTGTTTGGTCTTTCTCTGACATGATGTATGAATGTTGCATGGGTAGTTCACTTGGTATACTTGTGTTAGCACTAGTATGACTTCCTGCTTGCATATGCTAGTAGCTACATTTGGTGGTGAACCCTTTTCATGGAAATGCTTAAAACTTGCTCATAAATGCCTAAATGCCATATTTCGTCTCAATTGATCAACTTGAGCATCTGCTAGCACTTGTACTTGTTGCTTACACACTGGTTAGCTTTAGCTAGAGCATCTTATCATTCTAATTGCTATATTCCTGAAGCTGTGCATTTGTAACATTTTGCATGCATAGCATGTTCTGAGGGGAGTTGCATCTCTTAATACTAAAAAACTTGATAAGTGTATTGACAACAAGGGGAGAAAACTACAAATCTAGAGTGCATCATTTGTGAGCTTGCATCTTCTTTGGGGGAGTTTCTTTGTTGTCTTTGCTATCTTTGCTAGATGGGTCGAGCCTTTGCCTCTGTCTTGAGGGTCTAGCTGTTTTCAGGAGTTTTTGACAGTTTTGGCTTTTGCTAGCAGTGTAGAGCCTGTTTTGTGCCTCTTATTGAGGGCAAGCTTTGCTCTACTTGGTTGTGTCGAGCCATTGCCCATGTCTTTGGGGGCCAAATTTCTGGATCATTCTTTACACATTGCAAGTGACTCGTTTCAAGCTTTTCTTTGGCTTTGGTCATTTGAGTGGGCTTTCACTGTCTTTGTGTTGGTGTTGTCAAAGCACTCATCAAGGGGAGATTGTGAACACATGGCTCTTTCCATAGCCACTGTGTAGAGTCTTTGTGTGATGAGCGATTGACAACAAGGTCCAACACTTGTGGTTGGTCGGTTATTGGGTGGTTTCTGCTAATC
>DXKC01030463.1:0-10614 GCA_031170775.1 Cymbopogon citratus
AGTTTGTTATAGAGGTTGTATAAGTGCGGGAAATTGAACTGTAATGCGAAAAATCTTGATACTGGACTTTTAAAGATCAAATATAGAGCCATGAGTGCGGACAGTCTCATCAAGTCTCAACAACTTACGGTCTACGGTGTCCCTGTCCCGTTTGCTTCTACGTACTGCGCAGTACGTGAAAAGCCACGCAGCCGGAAGGTAGGAGGGAAAAAAATGCAGCGCTCCTGGCATTTGTCTAGCATGTTTTTGTTTTGGCGATGAGAAACCACGACTACAAGATAGTATACATTTTTGCGTGCATAATATGTAACCGCAATCAAACATGGATTTGCCAACCTACGTAATGACAAGCTGCCAAATATCGTTAAGACTTTGGGCGGTTTGGGCCCGTTGGAACCAGCAAACTCAGTGACTTGGAGGATAAAAGAAATTGTCTTCTTTTTTTTTTATTTGAGCCTCATCTTGGGCGTCTTCATGGCATAGAAATCATCTATACTGGCATCTATCGTGACTGTACTGCAAGTTTTTTCTCACTATAGGTTGCTAAACAATCTCTCAAAAATACATCTTCCATTTAATTCGAAGCCTTGTCTGGACAAGGTTTATTGCAGAAAAGGTTCATTGTGATGTAGAAGTTAAAACCAGAAGAGTAAAGGCAGGTTGAATTAACCTAGAAATTAGAACAAAAGGGAGAATGCATCTTGTTATTTCTACAACAACAAAAATGGTAAACAGTACAAAATAGGCAAGTAGAATCAATTGTTCTTTTAGGGAGGAAACTAGAGGCATTGGTGAGCAAGTCATGGCCCCTGTTGGAGGCAGGTGACTCACCGACACCTCTTGCTCCCTCCCTCCCTCCCTCCCCAGTCTCCTTCCTCATCTTCCTTCTCTTCCTCTTCAGGGTGCAGGTGGTTGGCAGCAACGTACACGAGATCCAGCAAGGAGAAGTGTGTATGGTGGAGATATAGTGAGAGCTCTTTGGTAGGATCTAGCAAAGAACTCTTAAGTGTGATTGGAGCCACTTGTTTAAAAATCTAGCTGTCGAAAGGTGTGCACGTGATCTAGCGTGGGCATCGATGCTTCATGTGATGGTGGACCCCGTGTGAACAATTCCCATCCTTCTCTTCTCTCTCCGTCTCTGTTTCAACTTTTCCATCCCCTCCTCCCTACTTGCCCGGCGACTTTCCCATCCCCTCCTCCCTGGAAGCTGAAAGCCGGCGTGGCGCGTGCGGCGGCCGAAAACCAGCTCCTCCGCCATCTCCTTGCCGTCGCACCACGAGTACGTTAGCTCCTCCACCACGTCTGCCACCTCCTGCGCGGCGGCTGTAAACCAGCTCCTCCGCCATCTCCTTGCCGTCACACCATGAGTACGTCGCTCCTCCGCCACCTCCGCCATCTCCTGCGCGGCGGCCCGAGGACGGTGGCGCAGCACGAGCGCGGCGGCAGTCGCCAGCTCCTCTGTCATCTCCTTGCTGTCGTGGCCGGTGGACGACGCATGTCCGCAGCCCGAGGACGGCGGCGGCCAGCTCCTCCACCATCTCCCGTGGTGCCGAGTACGGACGGCAGGCGGCCAGCTCCTCCCACGGTGCCGCACGCGCTTCTGCAGCCCTAGGGAACGATGAAGATTGGTGCGGCAGACGAAGATTGGTGCGGCGGCCCCATACTCAGGTTCCACTTCCACAAGCTCGGCATCGCCCATAGCGTGGGCACTGATGCCTAGAGCTTCTCTCTTCTCTAGGCATCTGTAAGGTCTAGGATGGCTAAAGGGGGGTAAATAGCCTATAAAATTTTCTACAAAACCACTAAGCAACTTTGATTAGTGTTGACACCTCTTAATGTCAACATTAACCCATCAACTAATGCATAAAACGATTAGAAATGAATTATAAAGCATAGTTGTAGGGTTTGATTCTAATGAATTCCACGAGTTTTGGTGTTTTCAATTGTTTTGCAGGATAATCAATATTTCCCTATCTAAAAGTACCTCAAATGATGAATCTGTCCACACTATTGCGAAGAACTCGTCGAGACGATCGAAACGGACCTATGATTCACTATAAATAGAGTCCCGACGAGAGAGACCATGTTGGTTACAACTTGGAATCCTCTAGAAGATATTGGAGTCATCGCCAAGCAAAGAGTTTTAATGATGAACCTAACAAATTCTACAACTTTGGTGAATTGTGATTTTTCAGGGACTTAATAGAATATGATGGAAAGAGTAGAGGACAAGAAACCATACCAAATCAAGTCGAATCTCCACAAAAGTCATAAAAGAATCTTCTAGAAGACACCAGAGAACACCAGACCAAAGAGGAAGGCCAACTGGCACAGGGCCAGGTCGGCCGACCTCCCCCTTAGGTTGATCGACCTAGGTAGGCCCCACCTGTCAGTCTCCACTGCCATTGCGAAGCCATCTACGCCATGAATTCAAGTCGGTTTGATCCAAGAGTCACGTTTCACCTCTTCAGACTATATAAGCAGAGGCAGACCCCCCTGAAGAGGATCCTTCAATCATTATTGATTTGACAAATATTCAGAGCTTCTCCAAGGATCAGAGCCTTCAATCAAGTAGAAGACTAGTACCCTCTAGTTAAGCCTAGATCTTGTCTTGTTTAGAACTAGAAGAGAGAAAGAGAGGAAGAGATTTAGAGGAAGGTTGGCCTGTCAGATCTTCTTCAACATCTTGTACCTATGGATTCAAGTTCTTCATGATCAAGAGTCTTTGATTTCTCTGGTGATCAACTTCTATTTGTTAGTAAGTAACATTGTTCTTATTGTTCTCTGGTTTGCAACTCTTTTGAGTACTTTAGTTCTAGTAGCTCTATGGTTAAAGGAGTAGTCTTAGTATAAGCGTGGTGCTTAGACCTGATTACTTCTGAATATACCCTATATTTCGGATCGGTGGTAGCTCGCGAAGGTGACTCTTATAGCTTCGTTTAATCCTCTGTAGTCCACCTCCCGTTTATAGGCTGATCAGGAGAATAGTTGCCTGGAAATCCCTCATACTCTGGATATGAACTCCTATCACGACTCCCTAGTAGAACCCTAATTGTAGAGCTTGCTAATAATAAGAACTATACAACCTTTGATTATTCCCTCAATCTTTTAGAACTCCTTAATTGTGCTCAGGGGTCTTGAGCCTAAAAACTTAAAGAGTTTATTTACACCGTTCTCTAGGGTTCGATATTAAAGCTGGGTCTTCCGGTGAAGTGCTACAACGGTATTGAATTATCTGTGCACTTGCGGATAAACTAGAGTGTGCATAATTTATACCAACAAGCATTTCTGGCGCCGTTGCCAGGGAATGGTTTGTTGAACACACCTTAAGTCTTGCTCGACCTTGTAACATACTTTTACTTTATCTTTTATAGTTTAGGTTTTCCTTATCCCATGGATTTCTCAGAGTCTCCTATAGATTCAACAGATTCCACCCCGATTTACCTATGCCATTTTCCTAAAGACATAGCCCCAGGACCACCACCTTCTACTAAGCCTATCCTCACCGATGGTTTTGAGCTACGCCATAGTTTGATAGAGATGGTCCGAGAACACTCCTTCTTTGGCAAGGCAGATGAAAATCCTCACACTCACCTTGACGAGTTCGAACAAACCTGTACATCTATCCATATCAAGGGTATGTCTGATGAAACCATAAGATGGATACTCTTCCCTTTCTCTTTGGAAGGAAGAGCTAAACACTGGTACAAACGAACCGCACCAAGTAAGGAAGGGGATTGGGAAGCTCTTAGCTCTAGCTTTTGCGTAGCTTTCTTTCTAATAACCAAAATCGTCCACCTTCACTTAGAGATTTTGTCTTTTAAACTAAAAAAAGATGAGTCTCTCACAGCAACCTGGGAACGCTTTGAAAACTTTATCTATTCATGTCCATCCCTAAGCATTCCAGACCCTGCACTTCTCTAATATTTTTATATAGGTCTGAATAGGAAAACTTCTGAATTTCTTAACTCAGCTTCTTGCGGGTCCTTTTTGGACATTTCTGCCTCTGAGGGGAGAAAGCTTCTTTCTAAGATAGCCCAATCCACCCTAGAATTTGAAGCTAAGCCCATAGATCCATTTAGATAAAAAGAAACCCTAATAACTGAACATGAAATCATACAAAATTCTCCAGCCACCTCAGATCCCGATAAGGAGGAAACTTCTGACCTAGGGATCATTTTCCAATTCGAGGATGAATATTTCATTGAATTTGGTAATACCTTGAATTATCACACTATTAGTAAGCCTCAAAACCCAAAATTTCTAGAAAAACTTCTAGACTTAACTGATAGTGCCAACCTTAAAGAGACTACGAAAGAGTTGGTCTCAGTGATAAGCCATGAATGGTTAGAAGAATCAGGGTCCACCTCTGATGTAATTTGTCTTGATTCACCTTCTACCACCATTCAATGCCAAATTCATAGAGACCCTTTTGATGTTCTATATAATCCAGCTGTGGGTGTTAACATCATGTCTACATCCCTTGCTCAAGATTTCATAAGCTGCATGTCATTAACCTCAACAACTAAACTTCTAAAAAGCCCCTCAGAATATATCATTCCTTGTTTAAGAATTTTTTTGTCCTACCCATCTAGATCCATGGAACCCTCGTACACATGAGATTTTATGTCTTTGACATCGAGGAGTTTGATCTGTTGATAGGTCAACCAATTAAAAGACTTTTACATGAAGGTCATACAGGGAAATTAAACATCAGCCTTGGGAAAGATTTTAAAATTCCCATATCTATTTCTCATTCTCTAAATACGGGGAGTGAGCCTTGTCCTGAGACTGATCCAATGGAAGAAGTTATGGTAGCATCTCTTGAAACCCTAACAGAACCAACCTTAGAAGATGATGCACAGTTCTTCGTGGAGGAAGAAGATCATGCTGTTCTTCCCACTCCTCTAGACCCATTCGAGGAACCACCTAAACCTCCCATTGAGTTAAAACCCCTGCCTGAAGGACTTAATTCTGCTTTTCTGAATGGTGATTCAAACACTCCTGTAATCATAAGTAATAAACTCTCTCAGGAGGAAACAACCCGTTTGATAACTGTTCTAGAAAAACATAGATCGGTTTTTGGCTACTAACTTGAGGATCTCAAGGGTATTAACCCTGCCCTTTGCACTCATCACATTCCCATAGATCCCGATGTCTTACCATCTAGAGAGCCCCAACGTAGACTTAATAATATGATAAGAGAAGTAGTTAAGAAAGAGGTTTTGAAGCTGTTACATGCCAAAATTATTTATCCTGTGCCACACAGTGAGTGGGTAAGCCCCGTACAAGTTGTGCCTAAGAAAGGAGGCATGACTATTGTGAAAAATGAAAAAATAAATTAATTCCATAAAGAACCGTCACTGGATGGCGAATGTGTATAGATTACAGAAAACTCAATAAAGCAACAAAGAAAGATCACTTTCCACTGCCCTTCATTGATGAAATGTTAGAGCGGTTAGCAAATCACTCATTCTTCTATTTTCTTGATGGATATTCTAGATATCATCAGATTCAATCCATCCCGATGATCAGAGCAAAACCACTTTTACATGTCCATATGGAACCTATGCTTACCGTATAATGTCTTTTGGACTATGCAATGCTCCTGCTTCTTTTCAGAGATGTATGATGTTTATATTTTTTGAGATGATTGAGGAAATCATGGAAGTTTTTATGGATGACTTTTCTATTTATGGAAAAACTTTTGATGATTGCCTTAACAACTTAGATAGAGTTTTACAAAGATGTAAAGAAAAGCATTTAGTCCTCAATTGGGAAAAATGTCATTTTATGGTTAGAGAGGGCATAGTGTTAGGGCATCTAATCTTTGAATGCGGAATTGAGGTAGATAGAGCTAAAATTGAAGTAATAGAACAACTACCTCCACCTGTGAATATCAAAGGGATAAGAAGTTTTCTTGGCCATGCTGGATTTTATCGTAGGTTTATAAAAGTTTTTTCACATATTGCTAGACCACTCACAAATCTCTTGGCTAAAGATGTTCCCTTTGAATTTGATGATGCTTGTTTAAAAGCCTTTGAAATTTTAAAATGCACTCACTTCTGCACCGATCATCCAACCCCCTTATTGGTCTTTACCTTTTGAGATCATGTGTGATGCAAGCGATTATGTAGTAGGTGCTGTGCTAGGGCAATGTAAAGATAAGAAACATCATGCAATTGCTTATGCTAGCAAAACTTTGACAGGACCTCAACTTAATTATGCCACAACTGAAAAAGAACTCCTGGCTGTTGTCTTTGCTATTAATAAGTTTAGATCTTACTTAGTAGGAGCTAAGGTGATTGTTTATACTGATCATGCTGCTTTAAAATACCTGTTCACTAAGAAAGATGCTAAACCCCGATTAATACGATGGATTTTACTGCTCCAAGAATTTTACCTAGAAATAAAAGATAAAAAGGGAGTAGAAAATTCTATTGCTGATCACTTGTCAAGAATGAAAATTGAAAGTCCACAGGAATTGCCCATCAACGACTCACTTAGGGATGATATGCTTTATCTAGTTACTAGATCTAACCCCTGGTATGCAGATATTGTCAATTTTGTAGTTTCAGGATATGTACCACTAGGTAGAAACAAGAGGAAGCTCGTTTATGAGAGTCATGTTCACCTATGGGATGATCCGTACCTATTCAGAGTATGCTCTGATGGGCTATTCAGAAGATGTGTGCCATTAGAGGAAGGAATCAAGATCATTGAAAGATACCACTCATCACCCTATAGAGGACACTATGGAGCATTCCATACTCATGCAAAGATCTGGCAAAGTGGATTTTTCTGACCAACCATGTATGAAGACATAAAAGAATTCATCCGAAGATGTAATGCATGTCAAAGACATGGCAACATCAATTCCAGAGATGCCATACCACTGACTAACAACCTCCAGATTGAGCTCTTTGACTGTCGGGGAATTGATTTCATGGGCCCATTCCTGAAGTCCAGAAACTGTGAGTACATCCTTGTGGCAGTCGACTACATTTCTAAATGGGTCGAAGCCATGCCAAGCAGAGCTGCTGATGCCTGAAGCTCCAAGAAGATGTTTGAAGAAATAATATTCTCAAGATTTGGAGTACCAAGGATGGTGATTAGTGATGGCGGCACCCATTTCACCGATAAGAACTTTCGCAAGTACTTATTGAAACATGGGATCTGTCATAACGTCGCTACTCCTTATCACTCTCAGACAAGTGGTCAAGCGGAAACATCAAATAAACAAATCAAGAACATCCTACAGAAGACAGTCGATGAGATGGAAACAAAATGGAAAGACAAGCTACCCGATGCATTGTGGGCCTATCGAACGGCTTACAAAACACCGCTGGGAATGTCACCATATCAACTCGTCTACAGAAAGACATGCCACTTGCCTGTTGAGCTAGAATTCAAGGCTCACTGGGCAATCAAGAAATGGAATATAGACTTGGAAGCAGCTGGATTCAAAAGGAAGATGCAACTCTCAGAACTCGAAGAATGGCGTGAAAAAGCATATCACAACGCCAATGTACAAGGAGAGGACCAAGAGGTGGTATGACAAGAGGATCAAGAAGAAGAACTTCACCCTGGGAGACAAGGTATTACTTTTTAATTCCAGGGTGAAGCTATTCGGACATGGAAAGCTATGAAGCAAGTGGGAAGGACCATTTACGGTGATTGACCCTTCATCACATGGAGCGGTGACACTTCAAAACGACAAAGGTAAGTTATTCAAGGTAAATGGACAGCGCCTTAAAATTTTTCTAGAACCTGATAAGAGTCCTGAGGAATTGGACATCGTCCAGTTCTTCATCCTACACTAATTAGATCCTCCGATACCTCAAAATAGTTTTGTACCAGAAAAGTCACGTTTTTGGGCATAGGATAGAGTTTGAGGGCAGTACGAAAAAGGAGGCCACAGACTCCCACAGAGGGGGGTCGACCGACCTCCCCCCTAGGTCGATCGACCTGGGCAGGACCCTGCCCAGGGTCGGCCACCTCCCACGTCCTCTCTTGTATCTTCCTTGTTCTCTTTTTGCAACTTTTTGGCCAAAACAACTTTCTGTAGATACGATCTCTTTTGAATCTAGATTCAACCCCTCCTGCAAGTCGATTCGGAGTATAAAACAAGCCCCCTTGCTGCCCATAGCCATACCAACCTTCCATTCAAAACCACCAGCAGCACCTAAGCTCTCCTCCTCCTAGCCTCCAATGGCCGACGGCCGCGGAAGCAACGTCAACAATGAGATGGGCCTCACCATCGTCCAACCGAAGCCTCTCACCATCATCCTGCCAAAGGAGGTGGCGCCCATCCACCATCAGCAGTCCTACTATGCCCAAGCCATGCCTACACTCCACCTCCCGTCATGCCTCGCCATTGAAGGAGCACGCAATCAAGACCGCCCCAAGTTTCAAGTGCCCAAGGAGATCAAGATCCTCAGCCCTGAACCCAACGAGACGCTGACCGGACTGAAGACCAACAAGTTTGGGGAAGTCTCCTGCATGAAGTACAAGATGCGTGTCACCCTGGATGGAGTCCGGGCTATGCCGAAGCAGATCCAAGTGACGCCTCCTAGGGCCACATCTTCATCCTCCGGCTCTAGTGGAAAGAAGCGCAAGAGAGTCACCACCGCAGCCCTAGAAAAATAGATTGATGACCTCATCGAAGCCAACATTGACCTCTGGAAGAAGAATGAGATCCTCAGCAAAGCCGATGATAGGAACAAGCAAAGCATTGCCAGCCTAGCCTTCATCATCAAGAAGTTGACTGAGCGCGTCGATAAGAACGAGATCAAGCACTATGGCTTGAAATCTCGTGTCAACATCATGAGTCGCACTGTAGCCAATATGCTCGACACTGAAGAGAATTGAGGGAGAGTAGAAGTAGATTGATAAGGCACCAGGTTTAGAAGTTTGAGTCTTAAAGATTAGTTCAATTGATTAGTTCAGTTTAGATAAGTTCGATTGGTTAGTTTGCTTGAAAGTGTAATAAAGTGACCTAAATGATATTAATAAAGTTTTGTTAGAGTCATATATTCTCTCTCTATTATCTTGGATATGTGTTTTGTCTCCACATGTTGTGAATCAGATAAAAACAGGAACAAGTGTGGGGGAAGACCACACCAACAAACCAGAGGAGTTTCGATCATAAAAAGTTTGAGAAAACAGAAGCAGCGAACAACAAGATCACACCCGATGAAGCGGGCCCCGTCTGGCAGCAGGGCTAGGTTGACTGACCTAAGAGTCAGGTCGACCGACCTCTCCACTTCGCCGACTCCGTCCTCATTCGACCACGGTCTCGTATGTATCTCATACTCTCAATTTTCATAACTTTTAGTTCCTGTCTCGGATTTAAAATGAATAACCATTACAAAACAAGCTCTAAAACAAGTCCTGAGAAAACATAAGATTGCTCTGCCATGATTTAAAGTTAGATTCGCACAACTCTTTTCCTGGAAGTCTTGCTACTGTTGGGAACTTTTTATTAGGGACCCCGTATCACTTAGGCCCTTGTGGAATGCGATATAGAAGAATAATAAAACCTGATTCTTGATACTCTGTCATTTGGAGAATTTCTTTTCAAAAACTAAAAACTGATAGCTACCCTCCTCTGTGGTAAAGATATAATGCCTACCAAAGCCATTCATGAATTATTAAACCAGCTCATAAGCTACTTTCTTTGTGTTGAGTTGGGTCAAACCGTGTAAGACCCTTGTTGAGAAGAAGGTCCTGCTCCCAAGATCAAGATCACTTACACCCAGATATATCTGCTGCTCCTACCCTGGGAGTACACATAAATATGCTTTTTCCACCCAAAAATCTATCTCCTACCTTGGGAGAAGATCTAGAAAGATTGTTAGGTATCAAATAAATGCTCCAAGACTGTGATTAACCCTCTTCAAAAGTTTTATTCCAGGCAAGAGATAGAGAGCTATGCAAAATAAAGCATCAAAAAAAGAAGAAAGAACAAAAGTCCTAGTGGTGAAAAAAATGAAAATGATGATGGCTCATGATCTCTATGCCTGGAGAAGTTCATCATTGCAAAAAGGTCCAAAGATCTTCGTTGTAAATCTTTCATGAGGAACCCTCAAGGAGTAAAGTAGAATTAGGTTAGCCACCATATATTTTCATATACATGCACATCTTGATTTAAGGGTATGACTCTCCCCTCCGAGGATCCTGGCTTTGACTTGGCAACATATGCAAGGTGAGTATGCTACATCCTTGAATTACCTAAAAATCTAGATATAGCCTTTTTAGAGGTAGGATGTTTTTAAGGCATAAATCAACCATGCCTCAGTGAGATCTACAAATACCATATATATGAGCGACCTGAGTGCACCACCGAAGGAGAAGGTAAGCTATGTTTTTTTTCAAAAATTTATAAAAACTCCAAGTGACAGGGTAGATGGATGAAAGGGACTTTGTTTCACGCTGTTCCATTCTTCAAAAGCCCAAGCAGTCTGGTAGACACATTGAATCCTGCAGTGCAGGTATGACTAGGGAAGGTTCAGTGCTTGATGATTATCTTAAAAGTTATGTGCAGAGAAGTCTAACCTTTCCTCGAGGACGAGTAAAGACCCAGTGTGGGGGAGCTTGTTGACACCTCTTAAT
>DXKC01030571.1:0-18131 GCA_031170775.1 Cymbopogon citratus
TATCTTTCCTAGATACGCATGTTTGTAATTATCCCATACCGGAATCTTAGGCTCTGTAACCCTGTCCCCCGACTATATAAGGTAGACAGGAGGAACTCTATAACTCATGCTTTCATAAGGCAATACGATCCACAAAGGACGCAGGACGTAGGGTATTACGCATCTCGTGGCCCAAACCTGGATAAATTTGTTTGTCCCGTCTTGCACCACGCTCGATCGCTAGTTCTAGATAGCCCCTCGCCTAAATAACTACCGTGGGTAACCCCGTGGTAGACTGTCTCGCGTATTTCATCGACAGTGGCGCATCAGGTATGGGGAGCGCATCTAGATGCTGAGTCGGTTGAGATGGTTTCTTTCCCTGCTTCCATGGACTTTGGCGTCAAACTTCACACTCACCGTTGGCTCGGTCACATGGACCGTCGGTGTCTCGAAGGCTGCCAAGACCATGGAGGAGGTGCAGCCGGCTCCTTCAACGGCTTCACCGACAACCGCAATCTCGGGTCCTATCCCAGGGTCAACTTCTCCATCAACTCGGCGACAACTTCCCTGTTATCAGGGGAAGAAGATCGACAACACCGACCTGCTCGACCTCATCGATCATCACACGGCAGGTTTACAATCCACTCTGACCATGGTTGAATCTCTTAGATCTAATATGGCACATGATGGATTCATCGTCGTTCGCTGTCATCGACGTTCAAATGATCGCACAGCCGACCACCCCCGCCACCCAGATCCAACTCTGGTCGTGGCCCAGCGTCACACCACCGACCATAGGCGCTACCCAGATCCAACTCTGGCCGCGTCTCAGCGTCGCAATGCCGACCACCCTCGTCGCAATGCCGACCACAGGCGCTGCCCAGATCCAACTCTGGTCGCGTCTCAGCGTCGCAACATCGACCACCCTCATCGCACAGCCGACCAGCCGTCGCCCAGATCCAATTCTGGCCACGTCTCAGCATCGCACCACCAAGCAGTCGCACCGCCCAGATCCAATCTCGGATGCGGTCCGACCGCCTTCTCTGAGCCACGTCCATCCGCTGACCACATTCATCTACTCAGACATCATATGGCTCATCTTCTCCAGCCACATCGAGCCACGAACAATCTGTTCGACCACGCCCGTCTGCTCGACCATGTCTCCAAACAACAAGCTAAGTATATTAATGATTTTATTAATATTCTAGCAATCATTATATACACATCCTCGATGACTCATACATCTTTATGGCTCTTTACCGACCACTCCTCGAGTGCGCTCGACGACTAAATTTAGACTAACCTCTCATATATGCTTAAGTCATAATTAAACTTTGTTTCTTGCCTGCCGAGAACGGCTTGACATGGCGCTGCTTCGATCCACTTACGATGCGTTACAGCTCCGCGCTACATGGCACTAGGAGATTCAGTAGTTGCTCTCCAACGGTACTAGGTACCTAGTGATCCTGGCTATCTTACGCTGTTCACTAGCGCATCCCTACGTCACCGACAGAGTTAGCTCGCTTCGAGGGCAGGGGCAAAACTTAATTGTCGACATTTTTCTTCGATTACGCATCAAAAATTTAAAATGGCATATATGTTATCACTCGCTTAACATGCCTACTTAAATACATCAGCCTGCTGATTTTCTCTCTGGAGATTAATGTATATTTTATTTATACATCATATACTACCGTTTTTTATGTTTATTTTTCAGGAAAGGTCCAATTGCTCATCTCTTCACACCTCAACACTGGGGACTCGGCCAGACCACTCGGTCAGACCACTCGGCCAAACCACTCGGTGTCACGAGACAGGCGGACCAATCGACGGCGCAGGCCTCCTATTGCCACGCGCCCCTCCACGCGTCAGAGCTAGGGACTTGGCCAGACCACTTGGCCAGACCACGTGCGTCGTTTATTCGGCAAACCAGTCGATGGCTCCGGCCTCCTATTGCCACATGTCCCTCCATGCCTCAGAGCTGGGGACTCAGCTAGACCACTCAGCCAGACCACGCGCATTCGGCAGACCAGTCGACAGCTCTGGCCTCCTGTTGCCACCTGTCCCTACACACGTCAGAGCTGGGGACTCGGTCAGACCACTCAGCCAGACCACGCGCATTCGGCAGACCAGTCGACGGCTCCGGCCTCCTGTTGCTATCTGTCCCTCCACGCATCAGAGCTGGGGACTCGGCCAGACCACTCGACCAGACCATACGCATTTGGCAGATCAGTCGATGGCTCAGGCCTCCTGTTGCCATCTGTCCCTCCACGCGTCAGAGCTGGGGACTTGGCCAGACCACTTGGCCAGACCACACACGTCTTACCAACAGCAGACCAGTCGATGGCTCAGGCCTCCTATTGCCACATTTCCTTTTATGCTACGAGCTGGGGACTCGACCAGACAGTTCAGCCTGACTTCTACACCGATCGACAGTTCAGGCCTCTTGGAGCCACGGGTTCACCCTTCCAAGTGTCTATGCCAGTCCTCCACTCTAGTAGTCAGTTTTCTCAAGGCTTTATCATAAGCTTGACACAACATACTCATCTTCTGTCAACCTTGGGGACTACGTGGGAGCACGTTACCTTGCGGTGACTTTGGTCATATTCCTCTGATCTTCTCCGAGCACAACGCCATGTTAGCATTACAGTATTCATAACACTACGTGCTAACGTGGGACCACGTCAACATGATTGCGGAATCATTTTTCTTTTTCTTCCAGACCATCATGCAACCTTTCGGATGTGCACCGTCAAGATGCAGTCAGTGATCAACTTCTCAATGACAAGCTTCACTACTAAGACAAGGTCAAGACAGCGTACTCCTCAAGATTCATAATGCTCGGGGACTAGCTGTGGGTGTATTAACCCCTATACCCTCACGGCTATCTTTGGGTCACGTTTCTAGAGGCCCATGACGACAAGCTCGAAGCCCGAAGGACGCCAACAAGCGTGGTCGGTGGACCTGCTCGGGCCCAAGGAGGCGCCTTGCCGCGCAAGGCAGTCTAGACAATAGGAAACTCGTATCTTTTTTGGATATGCATGTTTGTAATTATCCCATACCAGAATCTTAGGCTCTGTAACCCTGTCCCCCGACTATATAACGCGGACATGAGGAACCCTACAACTCATGCTTTCATAAGGCAATACAATCCACAAAGGACGCAAGACATAGGGTATTACGCATCTCGCAGCCCGAACCTAGATAAATCTGTTTGTCCTGTCTTGTGTCATGCTCGATCGCTAGTTCTAGATAGCCCCTCGCCAAAATAACTACCGTGGGTAGCCCCGTGGTAGACTGTCTCGCGTATTTCATCGACAGGCTCCAGTCTCCTATTGCCACCTGTCCCTCCATGCCTCAGGGCTGGGGACTCGGCCAGACCACTCGGCCGGACCACGTGCGTCGTTCATTCGGCAGACCAGTCGACGGCTCCAGCCTCCTGTTGCCACCTGTCCCTCCACGCGTCAGATCTGGAGACTCGGCCAGACCATACGGCCAGACCACGTGCGTCATTCATTCGACAGACCAGTCGACGGCTCTGGCCTCCTGTTGCCACCTGTCCCTCCACGCCTCAGACTGGGGACTCGGCCAGACCACGTGCGTCGTTCATTCGGCAGACTAGTCGACGGCTCCGGCCTCTTGTTGCCACCCATCTCTCCACGCGTTAGAGCTAGAGACTCAGCCAAACCATGCACATTCAGTAGACCAGTCGATGGCTCTGGCTTCCTATTGCCACCTGTCCCTCCACGCGTCAGAGCTAGGGACTTGGCCAGACCACTTGGCCAGACCACGCGCGTCTTTCCAACAGCAGACCAGTCGACGGCTCAGGCCTCCTATTGCCATGTTTCCTTCCATGCTAAGAGCTGGGGACTCGACCAGACAGTCCAACCTGATTACTACACCAATCGATAGTTCAGGCCTCTTGGAGCCACGAGTTTACCCTTCCAAGTGTCCACGCCAGTCCTCCACTCTAGTAGTCGGTTTTCTCAAGGCTTTTTCATAACCTTGACATAACATACTTATCTTCTGTCAACCTTGGGGACTACGTGGGACCATGTCACCTCACGGTGACTTTGGTCCTATTTCTCTGATCTTCTCCGAGCTAATTGCCCATGTTAGCATTACAGTGTTCTTAACACTACGTGTTAACATGGGACCACGTCAATATGATGTCGGAATCATTTTTATTTTTCTTCATGACCATCATGCAACCTTTTGGATGTGCACCGTCAAGACGCAGTCAATGATCAACTTCTCAACGACAAGTTCACCATGAAGACAAGGTCAAGACGGCGTATTCCTTAAGATTCATAATGCTTAGGGACTAGCTGTGGGTGTATTAACCCCTATACCCTCACGGCTACCTTTGGGTCACATTTCTGGAGGCCCATGACAATAAGCTCGAAGCCCGAAGGATGCCAACAAGCGTGGTCAGTGGACCTGCTCGGGCCCAAGGAGGCGCCTTGCTGCGTAAGGCAGTCTAGATAATAGAAAACTCGTATCTTTCCTGGATACGTGTGTTTGTAATTACCCCGTATCATAATCTTAGGCTCTGTAACCCTGTCCCCTGACTATATAAGATGGGCAGGAGGAACCCTACAAGACATGCTTTTATAAGGCAATACAATCCACAAAGACACAAGACGTAGGGTATTACGCAATACGCGGCCCGAACCTGGATAAATCCTTTTGTCCCATCTTGCGTCACGCTTGATCGCTAGCTTTAGGCTGCCCAACACTGAAATAATCACCAAGGGTAGCCCTGTGGTGGACTATCAGACATATTTGGTCGACAGCCATCCTATTGTGGCATAAAGCTTCAAGGGTTGTTACTCGACTTCCTCGAGGGCCAGAACCAGTATAAACATCTGTTCTTTTGCATGCACCGCTGAGTTCCACCCTTTGCTAAAGCCCGAACAAACTACCGTGGGTACCCCGGTGGTAGGCTGTCGGTGGTAAAACATCGACAGCTGGCGTGCCAGATAGGGGCTTTTGACAAAATTTTTTGTCGAGAGCTCGGCGGACCTCAACCAAAATTCATCGTGGCGTTCATTGGCCCTTGTCGACGACTTGTTGTGGCTCGGAAGACTTCAAGATCAAGGTGTGTCACGGTGTTTGTTGACTCCCATTGACAACTCGCTGTGGCTCAGCAACCTCGTCAACATCATCAACAACTCGCTATGACATCATCAACAAGTCGATGCTCGGGGGCTTCCGAGCCCAGATTTCTAGAGAGCCCTCTAGGGTGGGGGTGATATGGCATCTCTAGTGAGGAGATTGTCCACCTGAAGCCTTGAACTCTCGAGAACTCTGTCGAAGACAATCATCAAGCGTCCCATGAAGAAGGAAGGACAACCTGTGATGGAGTAGAGTCCTAGCTCTCTGCATGTCCCTTATGAAAAAATATTATAATCATCCTCGCAAAGATGGAGGACAAACCAAATGATGAAGCAGAGTCTAAGCTCTCTGCATGACCATCCACAAAGTGGCTCCACATCAACACTCGCCGCAATATCTTCAAAAAAGGACCCATTGTCCACGAAGTGGCTCTACATCAACAATTGCCGCAACTTCATCAAGAAGGACACATCATCCTAAAAAGCGGCTCTATATCGACACTCGTCGCAACATCTTCAAAGAAGGACACATTGTCCTAAAAAGTAGCTCTACATCAACAATTGCCGCAACATCCTCAGAAGAACTCGCCGATCATAAAAGGCTCGATGAAGAACTCGCCGATCATAAGCGGCTTAACAAAGAACTTGCCAATCATAAATGGCTCGAAGAAGAACTCGCCGATCATAAACGGTTCGATGAAGAACTCATCGATCATAAATGGCTCGACAAAGAACTCACCGATCATAAACGGCTCGATGAAGAACTTGCTGATCATAAATGGCTCGAAGAAGAACTCGCCGATCATAAATGGCTCGATGAAGAACTCACCGATCATAAACGGCTCGATGAAGAACTCGCCGATCACAAATGGCTCGATGAAGAACTCTCCAAGAAGACTGGCCTCTACGATGGTATGATGAGGCCCCTACCCCCCACAAACAGTGGTAGGGATAACCCTCCCTACCAGCCTTATAAGAAGCCTCTACGATGGTATGATGAGGCCCCTACCCTCTGCGGTAGGGACAAGCCTCCCTACCTGCCTTATAAGAAGACTGGCCTCTACAAAGGTATGATGAGGCCCCTACCCTCTAAGGTAGGGACAACCCTCCCTACCCGCCTTCAAGAAAAAGACTGGCCTCTACAAAGGTATGATGTGGCCCCTACCCTCTGAGGTAGGGACAACCCTCCCTACCAGCCGGTCTCACTGAAAGACAACGTTTATGGTCGGCTCAGGCCCCTCCTTCTGCGTGGGAGGGACAACCCTCCCGACCAGCCGCATGACGGCTTCCCTTAGCTCAAGGCCCCAGTCCATCGAGGCGGGAACAACCCTTGAAGCTTTATGCCATAAGAGGAAGGCTTTTATAGTTTGGGCCCCCAATCCATCGAGGCAGGAACCGTGTTCAAACTCGCTGCAAAAGACAACACTAGTCTATGGGGCTTCGTCCACCTACGGGTACGGACGGGGGACAACCCCTAGATGCGCCAAAAAGGGACGGCTATGCCGGAGACAGTCATAATATCTTAAAGAAAATAAGTTCTCTCCATAAGAAAGAAGGAACATCGTCGACAATCACCGACAATCGCCGACCATCACCACCGAAGACGGTCATAATATCTTAAAGAAAACAAGTTCTCTCCATAAGAAAGGAGGAACATCACCGACAATCGCCGACCAAAATCATCGACAATCGCCGACCAAAATCACCGACAATCAAGCTACGAAGGACCTCAAACATAGAGGAGCAACCCTTCAACTCACCACAAGAAGACGGCCATCTCCTAAGGGCCCCCTCCATAGAGAGGGGAGAAACCCTTAAGGAATAAGGTATCATGACTTACTCATAATTTCCTTTCAAAACCAAGATTTTTCTTTTCCAAATTTTGCAGGGACAAATTCAGAAAGCACCTAGATTGATCAGAAAACAATCCTGATGAGACATCACAACACTAAGCTCGAAGGCTCGACCAGTGCCACAACTTAATCAATGATGAAACTCGGGGGCTAGGCCGTCGCTTCAACTTTCACATCAACTCAAGAAGACAACTAGATCTACAAAGACTCCTAAATAAGAGGAGCGACACTACTCATCGATAAATAAGACATCCACTTCACACTACAAAAGAACCGAGAACACGCCCGGGGGCTTGCTCTAACGCTTGCCACTCTTTAGAAAGCACCCTTGGGGGCTCGCCAGATAGCTCGCCGCACGACCAGAACGACAAAGACAAAGAATTCCAAGACAAGAAATCAAGACGGAGAACAAAGAATACAAGCGATCAAGACTATAAGAGCTCCAAGACAGCAGATCAAGACCCTTCATCTGACTTCTCTTTCTGAAGAAAAAGAACTCGGAGAAGACTCAGGGGCTGCAGAGTACCTTTCTAAGAGAAGACAAAAAAATAAAATTCCAAGACTTGACCCTCCAGCTTTTTTGTACCAAAAAAGCAAGAGGCTCAGGGCTACACTCAGTGAGTGTAATTTTTTCGTAAAAATTGCACCCGCCCAAGAAGAGGAAAGAACTCAAAAGAAAGGAAGATCATCTCAAGGAGGAAGAACTCAGAAACAGTCGAGAAGACCATCTCAAGGAGAAGAAGGCTCAGAAGCACTTGAGAAGACTATTTCAACCATCTCAAGAAGAAAAAAGAACCCAGAAGAATAAAAGGAGACCATCTTAAGAAGAAAAAAGAACTTAGAAGAACAAAAGAAGACCATCTCAAGAAGAAGAAAGAACTCAGAAAAACAAAAGAAGACCATCTCAAGAAGAAAAAAGAACTCAGAAGAATAAAAGAAGACCATCTCAAGGTTTCACTTTAGAAGGCTTCCGAAGCTCAACCATGAAATTCTCGGGGGCTTGTCAATGCGGAACCCCCTGGGTTCCCCATGGAGAAGATAGAAGAAGACCTAGTCCTACTAGAATTCCATACATGCAATCCTATTAGGACTAGTTTCACAATCCTCCTAGGATCTCTACTTTATAACTGACTAGGACCCTTGCCTCTTCTGGACTATATAAAGGAGGGCAAGGCTCCCTAGATCAGCAGAAGCCTTCTCCCTAGATCAGCAGAAGCCTTCTCTTTGTCGGCGATTACAATGGGTCAGCGATTACAATGGAGGGCAAGGCCCCCGAGCTTAGTGTTGTGATATCACAATCCTACAATGGAGGGCAAGGCCCCCGAGCTTAGTGTTGTGATATCACAATCCTCCTAAGATGGTGGAGCTTCTGCTGATCTAGGGACCCTTGCCCTCCTTTATATAGTCCAGAAGAGGCAAGGGTCCTAGTCAGTTACAAAGTAGATATCCTAGGAGGATTGTGAAACTAGTCTTAGTAGGACTGCATGTATGGAGTCCTAGTTAGACTAGGTCTTCTTCTATCTTCTCTGTGGAGAACCCTTGGGGTCCCGCATCGACAAGCCCCCGAGCATTTCATGGTTGAGCTTCGGAAGCCTTCTAAAGTGAAACCTTGAGATGGTCTTCTTTTGTTCTTCTGAGTTCTTCTTCTTGAGATGGTCTTCTTCTATTCTTCTAAGTTCTTTCTTCTTCTTGAGATGGTCTTCTTTTGTTCTTCTGAGTTCTTTCTTCTTCTTAAGATGGTCTTATTCCGTTCTTCTGAGTTATTTCTGCTTCTTGAGATGGTCTTCTCTTGTTCTTCTGAATTCTTCTTCTTGAACGGAAGTGCAATTTTTATCAAAAAATTGCACTCACTGAGTGTAGCCCCTAGCCTCTTGCTTTTTTGGTAGAAAAAAGCTGGAGGGTCAAATCTGAGAATTTTGATTTTTTGTCTTCTCTTAGTGGGTATCCTGCAGCCTCCGAGCCTTCTCTGAGTTCTTTTCTTTTAGAAAGAGGAGTCAGATGAAGGGTCTTGATCTATTGTCTTGGAGTTCTTGTAGTCTTGAGTGCTTGTATTCTTCGTTCTTTGTCTTGATTTCTTATTTTAGAGTTCTTGTGATGTCTTGGCCGTTCTTGATGTCTGGTGAGCTATCTAGCGAGCCCCCAAGGGTGCTTCCGAAGAGTGGCGAGCGTCAGAGCGAGCCACCGGGCGTGTTCTTGGTTCTTCATCTTGATTTCTTGGCTTGGAGTTCTTGCAGTCCTGAGTGCTCGTATTCTTGGTTCTTCAACTTGATTTCTTGTCTTGGAATTCTTTGTGATGTCTTGAATGCTTGTATTCTTGGTTCTTTGACTTGATTTCTTATGCTCGAGTTCTTGATATCTGGCGAGCCATCTGGCGAGCCCATGAGGGTACTCATGGAGAGTGGCGAGCGTCTGAGCGAGCCCCCGGGCGTGTTCTTGGTTCTTCTGTAGTGTGAAGTGGATGTCTTCTTTGTCGATGAGTAGTGTCGCTCCTCTTGTTTAGGAGTCTTTGCAGATCTGGTTGTCTTCTTGAGTTGATGTGAAAGTTGAAGTGAAGGCCTAGCCCCCGAGTTTCATCATTGATTAAGTCGTGGCGCTGGTCGAGCCCCTGAGCTTAGTGTTGTGATATCTCATCAGGATTGTTTTCTGATCAATCTGGTTGCTTTCTGAATTTGTCCTTGCAAAATTTGGAAAAGAAAAATCTTGGTTTTGAAAGGAAATTATGAGTAAGTCAAGATACCTTATTCCTTAAGGGTTTCTCCCCTCTCTGTGGAGGGGGCCTTTAGGAGATGGTCGTCTTCTTGCGGCGAGTTGAAGGGTTGCTCCTCTATGTTTGAGGTCCTTTGTAGCTTGATTGTCAGCGATGGTCGGCGATGGTTGGCGATTGTCGGGGTTTGTCGACGATTTTGGTCGGCGATTGTCGGCGATGTTCCTCCTTTTTTGTGGAGTGAACTCTTTTTCTTTGAGATATTATGACCATCCCCGGCATAGCCGTCCCTTTTTGGCGCATCTAGGGGCTGTTCCCCGTCCGTACCCATGGGTGGACGGAGCCCCATAGACCAGTGCTGACTTTTGCAGCAAGTTTGAACACGGTTCCCGCCTCGATGGACTGGGGGCCTAAAGTATAAAGCCATCCTCTTGTGGCATAAAGCTTCAGGGGTTGTTCCCGCCTCGATGGACTGGGGCCTTGAGCTAGGCTGGTCGGGAGGGTTGTCCCTCCCACGCAGAAGGAGGGGCCTCAGCAGACCATAATAACGCTGTCTTCCAGCAAAGTCGGCCGGTGGGGAGGGTTGCCCCTACCTCAGAGGGTAGGGGCCTCATCATACCATTGTAGAGGCCAGCTTTCTTGAAGGCTGGTAGGGAGGGTTGTCCCTATCTCAGAGGATAGGAGCCTCATCATACCATTATAGAGGCCTGATTCTTCTTGAAGGCCGGTAGGGAGGGTTGTCCGTACCACAAAGGGTAGGGGCCTCATCATACCCTTGTAGAGGCTTGATTCTTCTTAAAGGCCGGTAGGGAGGGTTGTCCCTACCTTCGAGGGTAGGGGCCTCATCATACCATTGTAGAGGCCTGTTTCTCTTTGAAGAGTTCTTCGTCGAGCCGTTTGTGAGCGGCGAGTTCTTCGTCGAGCCGTTTATGAGCGGCGAGTTCTTCGTCGAGCCGTTTATGAGCGACGGACGTTTATGAGTGGCGATTTCTTCGTCGAGCTGTTTATGAGCGGCGAGTTCTTCTGGAGGTTGCTTCTTTTTCTTTGGGACCTTTTGTTTCAATGGTCGTGCAGAGAGCTTGGACTCTGCTTTTGGTTTGTCCTCCGTCTTCAGAAGGATACTTATAATCTTTCTTTTTTTTTGCAAAGGATGCGCAGAGAGCTAGGACTCTGCCCCGTCGTATGTTGTCCCCTTTCTTCATGGGGATGCTTGATGATTGTCTCCGACGAAGTTCTTGAGAGTTCAAGGCTTCGGGTGGGCAATCTCCTCATCGGAGATGCCTTATCACCCCCACCCTGGAGGGCTCTCTAGAAATTTGGGCTCTGAAGCCTCCGAGCATCGGCTTGGTCTTGTCGTCGAGTTGTTTGTGACCCTTTTTTTTTGCTTGGGTGATTTGACATGACGCCCAGCAGGCACTGAGTTGCTTCGATGACATCTTGCGGGTCTTTACTTGAAGTTGACTTGTTGTAGTCGATGAGTTGGCCATGTGATATGGTCAGCGTGGCGAACTTTTCCCTGCCACAGATAGCACAGATGTAAACTGCAAGTTTAAAACTGTAGAGAGTTTTGTTGGGTTGGTGTGACCTTGTCGTGCCACACAAAAAATATCTGAAGAGTATTGAAAATTAAAGCGAGACTTATCTTGATTTACGGCGGAGTGGTCGATCGCCGTATCCGAGTAGTCGGCCAGTGCGGCTGAGCAGTCGTTTGCAGCCGAGTTGTTGGTGTAGCATCTGAGCATTTGGTCGGGGCAGCCAAGTGATTAGACGCCGCTAAGTTGCTGTCGTGGCCGTTTGCGGCAGCTGATCTGCGCTGGGTCTTCTTCTCACGTGTATGTGCTTGTAGGGCGCTTCTTGCCTGCTGAGTGCTTGCTGAGGTCGCCTTGGCTGTCTTGCCTGCATCGTCTTTTGCATCTTGGGCACAAGTATAGATTTTGTGTTCTTGTATGTCTGTGCATCTTGTTGCAGATATCTGAACGTGCGTGTATATGTCGCGCCCTTGTTTTCTCATTCTTAGTTGTAGTCCATACGTCATCCTCCTTTTGCTTTCTTGCGGCCTTCCGTATTGGCTTGCTTCTTCAAATGACTTAGATTGCTTTGCCTTCTGGTAGCTGATCAGTACGTGTCAGAATGTGAGTTGATCTCGGTTGGCCGGAATCTGAGTGTTGGAATCTGAGTTGATCTCGGTGGGAATCTGAGTGTTAATCTGAGTTGGAATCTGAGTAGTCGAAGTCTTGTGTTTGGAATCTGAGTTGATCTTGGTCAAGCTGGAGTAGTCGAAGTCGGACTGGTCGGAAGTTTGAACTTTCCAATTATTTTTGTCGTAGTTTGCATGTCTTGAAGTCTTCTGCTTGCTCCTTCGTTTGCTTGTATGTCTTCAGCCGTCGTACTCATGCATGAAGAAAAAATTTCCTGTAGGCTTGAATAGTCTTCTCTTTATTGGACATTTGGACGTATATCTTGTCTGTCTTGTATGTACGTGTATATGTATATATGGATATACACGCACGCTTCTCTTCCTTGCTTGTTGGTTGCATGCGTGAGTACACATGCATATTTGCGAATCTTGTAGCTTGCAGATCTTTGAACTTGTCCTTGTCGGAATCGGCGGCCTTGGCGAGAGAAGTTGGAATCGGACTCGATCGTTAGGATGGAGTTGGAGTTGATCTTTCGAACTGAAGTCAGCACGTGTAGTAGTCGAGTCAGAGTAGCTGTTCAGGTCTGGTCGGATTCGATCAGGAGTCCGATGGGCAGGTGACAGATCCTTTCTTTGTTCGGCGAGTTGCGACGCGTAGATTTTGCTTCTCCTTGAGCTTGGATGTCTCCCGGTCTTGCCAGTTGGATTTGTAGCTCTCATGTACGCATATACGCAGAGGGACCAAAATGTTTTTGGTTGGGCGTATATGCACACATGCTTCTTGTATGTTCGTGTATATACGGATATATACGTAAGTTCTCCGAATTGATTGCTGAATCCATCTCTATGGTGATCTGGTCTTGTATCGCGAACGGCGTTGATGTTGATCGAGCACAACGAGCCGGGCCGCAGTGAGTTGTTGACGCGGATCGACGAGTTGTGCGGCGAGCCGCAGCAGGTTGTCGACGAGGGCCGACGTGCGCCACGGCGAAGGTTGGTTTTGAGGTCTGCCGAGCTCTTGAGGAAAAATTTCGTCGAAAGCCTCTACCTGGCACGCCAGCTGTCGATGTTTTACCACCGGCAGCCTGCCACGGGGTACCCGCGGCAGTTGTTCGGGCTTCAGCGAAGGGTGGAACTCGGCGGTGCACGTAAAAGGACAAACGTTTATACTGGTTCTGGCCCTCGAGGAAGTCGAGTAACAGCCTTACGTCCAGTCTTAGGCGTGAGCCCGTTTGCGTTGTATTGCTATAAGTCATCGATTACAATGAGTCGTGGTGTCGTGTGATATGTTGTTCTGTCTATCGGTCGTGAGTTGTTCTGTTGGAGGTCGAGGTGAGGTTGTAGGTTGAGGCCCCGATCTAGGGAGCCTTGCCCTCCTTTACATAGTCCAGGAGAGGCAAGGGTCCTAGTCAGTCACAAGGTGGAGATTCTAGGAGGATTGTGAAACTAGTCCTAGTAGGACTGTATGTATGGAGTCCTAGTTGGACTATGTATGGGGTCCCGCATCGTCAATCACCTAGACCAGTACCACCTGCTGACCAGGTAGTCACACCCGTGGACGAAGATGAAGTAATGGAGGAAGCAGACTCTCCAGACCAGCTTCCAGACCACGGCAATGGCGAAGATCAAATTCCAGACCACGCTTCCCCCAAGCAGCCTGCTCCCCCGGAGCCTGATCGGAGGGAACCTTCATCGAATACCTGGTCAGACATATTGTCGCAGAAGACAAATCAGAGGCAGAATGCCTAATGCGGCGCGCGTGTCACTACGTCATAGTCGACAACCAGTTGATGCGTAAGAATCGCAAAGCAGAGATACTCCAGAAGTGTATCACCAGGGAAGCTGGGAAAGAGCTCCTGGTCGAAATCCACAAAGGCATGTGTGGTAATCACGCCGCTTCCAGAACGCTGGTCGGCAAAACTTTCAGAGCTGGTTTTTACTGGCCTACGGCAGTAGCAGACGCTCAGGATATGGTTCGACGGTGCCTTGAGTGTCAAATGTTTGCCAAGCAAATCCATGTTCTAGCCCATGAACTCCAGACCATACCAGCTTCATGGTCTTTCTCGTGCTGGGGACTGGATATGATTGGCCCGTTCAGACGAGCGCCAGGTGGTTTTGAGTATATCTACGTTCTGATAGGCAAATTTACCAATTGGATCGAATACAAACCACTGAAGACTTCTACTGCACAAAAGCAGTGGATTTTCTCAATGAGGTCATACACAGGTTTGGAGTGCCGAATAGTATCATTACTGATCTGGGTACCACCTTCATCGGCAGCCACTTCTTTGATTTTTGTGACGAATTGTCTATCAAAGTCAAGTATGTTTCTGTGGCTTATCCTCGAGCCAATGGTTAGGCGGAACACGCCAATGGTATGATCCTTGAAGCCTTAAAAAGCGAGTCTACCTCGATGATAAAGAGCAAAGGCCCGGACGACGGCTGAAGGAGCTACCTGTGGTGGTCTGGGGACTCAGAACACAGCCTTATCATAGCACGGGAGTATCCCCATACTTCATGGTGTTCGGATCTGAAGCAGTTCTACCTCCTGAGATAGCTTTCCAATCACCTCGAGTCGCATACCACGACGAAGATGCCTCGGAGGCAGCCAGGGAAGTTGATCTCGATGCCTCCAAAGAGCGCAGCCTAGTCACCTGTGCTCGGTCAGCTAAGTACTTGGCCTTCTTCCACCGATATCATAGCCACAACGTCAACGGCAGATTCTTCGTAGTCGGGGACATGGTGCTCAAACGTATCATGAAGACTGACGACCTCCACAAGCTATCGTCATGGTGGGAAGGACCCTATAAGATCAAAGCGGTGACACGTCCAACATCTTATAGATTGTGCACGTTGACAGGAATAGATATTCCAAATTCTTGGCATATCGACAACCTCATACGCTTCTACCCCTAGTCAGCCGCTTCGCCATATAAAAAAGATATGTACCTTTCTTACATGTTTATGTATTTTATTTTAGATTAATAAAGTGTCCTTAGAGGCAATTGTTTGTCTTCACCACAATTTTTATGCAATGATTCTCATTCATACATTGTTCATTTCTAAAAACATGTGTCCTGTTGTACGATACATGGTCAGACTAGTAAAGTTTGACAAGGCACTGTCCCGATCCTCCCACGATGTGTTACAGCTCCGCGCTATATGGCGCTAGGAGATTTGACAGTAGCTCCCAGACGGTACTAGGCTCCTAGTGATCCTGGCAATCGCGCTGTTCACTAGTCGACACACTAATCACCTGGCAGGGTTAACTGACACTATCTAAACTATACATCTTAAAACAGTCGACATTAAAACAACTAATCACATCTTTAAGCCCTTCGGGCATATCATTAACGACCACACATGGTCTGACTTTGTTCGAGCACTTCATTGCTCATCTATTCCTAAGGCACACACGTATATTGTTGCTTTACATGAGTATCACTAACTATACTGCCTTCGCCAGGTTCTTGGAACACAGTGATCTTCTTCACCACAGCTTCTACAGCAGGCTTTGACGTTCTCACTAGCGCATTCACTTGCTCCTTGGTGGTGTCAGCAGCATGACCCTCCACGAACGTCTCCACCTCAACCGTGGGGTAATGTGTCAGCACTCGGGCAAAAGCATTGCATGCTATAAAGACTCCAGCCCGCTTCACAAAGTCCTGCAGTCTGGGCCACAGCCTACGGCATCGGTCCAGAACAGCTTCGGGCTCCGAGGCTGGGTCAGTCGGCAGAGGCTCGTTCATGAAGATCGCCCTTATGACTGGTCGGATGTAGTCCGTCATCTTGGCCAGCCTATTCTGGAGCATCTAGATGTTCTCTTTCATAACATCAAACTATGCCAGACGACGCCGGGCGACTTCTAACCAACAACAGATGAACAAGTCAAACACAAATATTAGAATTGTTTGCTTCAAATCAAGACTAAGGATATTACCTTCAAGTTCCTGATCTCTGGCTGCTACGGTGGTGGTCAGCTGGTTTCGCTCCTGCGTTAATGTCGTGTTCTGTGCCACAAGCTCTACAAATAGACCATGATGATCCAACCACTCCTTGGAAGAACAAAGTTAGAAGCAAAGACAACACAATACCTACATTAGTAGCTTCAAGCTCCGAATTCCTGTTTTCGACTAGCGTCAGCCTCACTTCCAGGTCTGCCCCTTTATTATTCAGAGCAGCCTGCTCCGCAGACCACTGACGTTAATTGGCCTGGAGTGCCTGCGCTTGTTGTTCAGCGTCTACCAGCCTGTCATGCAGAGCAGCTCTCTCCACAGCCCATTGGTTCTCCGTGGTCTGGTACTCTTTCTGTTGTGATTCTAGAGCTTCATATGACTTTTTCAAGTCCGTGTATTGTTCCCAGACCAGAGCAAGTCTTTCTATAGTGCACCAACACTGCTTGGCAGTCTCAGCCAGTGACTATGCAGGAAGGCATTTAGCAAAATCGATTGCAACAACGAACAAAGAATACAACGTCATACAACAATACTTACCCGGAAGTGAGTACACAGCCCCTTTAGATGGTTCTCAACCACTGGGTACACTTCGTCGTCATCAATGTCTTCATATATTTGATATCTATCGCCAACCTTGCGTGCGGTTCGGAGCTGTTGTACCCTGGCTGTTGGGGCTCGTTCACGCACCACCTCTTCAACTTCTTCATCAGGAACCGCTTCACCACCCAGTCCAGTCCCAGGCTCATTTCCAGGCATAGAGGCAGCTCCAGCACGAGGTACTATGCCTGAACTGGGGACTAGGCCAGTCGGCCATTCTGGTGCGGGGTTCTCCGACGATGCTGCCGGCGCGGGACCACCAGAGGTTTGATTCAGATATGGCACTTCACCTTGAGGCTCTGTGTGTCCCGTCGGCGGCACCGTTTCCTGACCTTGGGCTGGAGGTGTAGTCTGTTGCCCTGCTATATGCTGGCTCGCGTCCCCCCCATGGTCGCTCTAGTTGCCTACACAGGTGGAGGCTCTTACCTTACATTTTTAGACTGCTGACCAGTGGGAGGGGGCATGTTCTGTGCCGTTGTTGGTGCCTGCACGCTCGGTGTCCTTGGTGCTATTGACTGCGTCGGCAGCTGTTCGGTGAAGGGCGTCCTGCACGTCATTACATTTAGATCACTCCATGAGTTTACATCTCTACATATTCAGAACTATATGATTCCGAAACAAAAACTTTACCTGGACAAGACGTCATGATCAACATTGAAACTGAAAAGTCGTCATCCAGCAGAGCGCTGCTATGTGCTCCTTGACTGCCTCTAGTAGCTGGTCCAGACTGTAGCACCTCAGGCCTCTGAGGCACTGGCCTAGTTGCTGGTCCGGCTCGCCGCTTCAGTCCTCCCAGGCATTGGTCTATTCACTAGATTCTGAACTGGTGCATGGGGACTCGATCTCAAGGGAGCACTCGCCTTACCACCAGCAAGGGACGTACCTTGGCCACCTGCGCCTCCAAAAGTACCAGTCATCTTTTGACGCTTTGTTCTAGCGTCTAGTGTTTCGAGATCTTCAGAATCTAAGGTTGATTCAATGATGGCCTGTCGACGCGGCCCACTTTCAATGTTCAGCTTGCCACCAGTTTGCAAGCCCGGTTTCTTCTTCTTCTTCTTCTCCAATGGTTTCTCAGGCACAAGACGCTTACCTTTCGCCTGATGTCGCGTCTGAGAAGGAGATTCTTCTCCCAACTCTGAGCTCGAGCTGCTTGCCTCCTGTGCAGCTTTCTGCAGTCGAGTTTTCACTACTTCTACGGAGGCTCTCTAACCCTGCAGAGCTTCACCCTCCGGCCATTCTACTACCGGCACATATGAAAAGTACACTGCCCACTCCTGTCCAGCAATCATCTGTCAGTACACGTGACATTTAAAATCAAGACTACAACAAACAGAAATTTAGTTACAATGACAATTGACAATACTCACATTGGGAGGTGGAGTGTTTGCGCAGAATGGGAGTTGTGGCGCCCTTGGGTATGATAGCAAATGGCTCTGTAGGAAAAACAGATTAACCCATTTGGTGGCTGATTCTCCACTCATATAACCTCTAGGGGCATGGGGCTCCCGGGATGAATCTTCAGCTCCCAAGTACTCATACATAAGCCTGATTCTTTCCTTACAGGGCTGTACTCTTCGAAGTAGCCATGTACCAGCTACATAGGCTCTAGAGCACTTAGTGGTATTTACCAGTTTCAACAGATCATGCACCTGTGCCATGTCACTGGGGTCATTATTCCTGTCCCAGTTGTCGTTCATCTCGGGGACATACACAACATCCGACGGCACCTGCTGGCCCTGGAGATCTTGCGAGGCATAGAACCATTTCTGATTCCAATTCTTGGCAGGT
>DXKC01030618.1:0-12415 GCA_031170775.1 Cymbopogon citratus
TCAGGAAGAGGAAAGCACAACATACGCTTTTCTCAACAGCCTTCTGATGCAGGTAGCCAGCACAATGAGAGTTCAGGGATAAAGTTCAGATCCAAGTACATGTCATCTGAAGAGATTGAAAGTATCTTAAAAATGCAGCACTCTGCAAATCACAGCAACGATCCTTATATTGATGACTACTACCACCAAGCTTGCAAAGCCAAAAGATCTGTAACTTCTCAGAAGTCCAATTTCTGCCCTATGTCAATAAAGGACTTCCCCTCAAAATCCCGGTCTGGTGCTGATCAGCATTCATATCTACAGGTTGACGCTAATGGAGGAGTTTCATTCTCTGCCATACGTAGACCTCGCCCTCTTCTTGAAGCTGATTTGCCTGGATCTGGTGATGGTTTTTATGATCATAAGTCATCCACGAGGCCGCTGGAGAAAGAACCAATGCTTGCAGCCAGAATAACGGTTGAAGATTCTCTTCGTCTTCTTCTGGATGTTGATGATATTGATCGGTTTTTACAGTCTAGCCAGCCACAGGACAGCAGTTTCCAACTGAAGCGAAGGCGACAGGTCCTGCTTGAAGGCTTAGCTACATCACTTCAGCTTGTTGATCCTTTTGGCCCCAACAAACCTGGCCATTCGGGTGGGTTGGCCCCTAAGGATGACCTAATTTTTCTTCGTATTGTTTCTCTGCCCAAAGGACGCAAGCTTTTGGCACGCTATCTTCGACTTCTTGTCCCTGGAAGTGAGCTGACCCGGATAGTTTGCATGGCTGTTTTCCGACATCTTAGGAGCTTGTTTGGGGGCTTGCCGTCAGACTCTAGTGCTGCAGAAACAAGCATTGGTCTTGCCAAGACTGTTTCCTCTTGTGTGCACCATATGGAACTCAGTGCTCTCAGTGCCTGCCTTGCAGCTGTTGTCTGTTCATCGCAGCAGCCACCTCTCCGGCCACTCGGTAGTGCTGCTGGTGATGGGGCCTCTCTGGTAATCAAATCTGTACTGGATAGAGCAACCGAGCTACTGGCTGATCCTCATTCCGCAGCCAACTACAGCAGATCAGCACGCTCACTTTGGCAAGCATCATTTGATGCCTTCTTTGGACTGCTGACAAAGTACTGTGACAGCAAGTATGAAAGTATTGTGCAGAGGTTTGCCATGCAGGGATCCAACTCCATGGGAGGACCTGAAACCACCAAAGCAGTCAGCAGGGAGATGCCTGTTGAGCTGTTACGTGCAAGTCTTCCTCATACTAATGAACAGCATCGTCAGACACTGCTAGACTTTGCTCGGAAATCTACGCATGTATCTGGTTTCAGTCCTAATGCTAGCTGTGGACTTATCAATTCTGAATCAGTTCCAGGATAACACCACTGAAGAGACTTGATGGTTGTCTGTTTTGATTTATATGGCACTTCTCCAGATGGCAATTCTTATATCTTGAGATATGCCTGTGAACTCATCATAAGATGCGAGCTTGGAGAAGTTCCATTGGCTCAGTGAAGTTAGCATTCAAGATATGACTGTAGGATCGAGATGTTATATTTGTAGACTGAAAATCAACTTTATGTAGGTCTGTCTTTTCATGTCGCCCTCATGACGGTTATAATAGATTCTGCATGTATGTATCCTGCTGTAACTGTGTAGTGGTGAACAGAACATCCATTGGAGTTAAGCTAGTTGACATTTTTCTCCCAAAGAAGAGAACATTAGTGGGTGGATAGCAGCAGCTTAGGGGGTGTTTGGTTTGAGGAACACTTTCATTCGGAATGAGGTAGTGCATCATTAGCCTGCTCTTTAAATTTTGTGTAATGATCCCATTCCTCCTAATTATCACTTTGTGAGGAATGAAGGTGGTGATGGATCAACCTGATCCACTCTAACTCTGTAAACCAAACAAAAAAAGTGAAGAGTGAAAAGATGGTGGACTATATTCCTCAAACTATATACCCCCGTTTGTTTCTTGTGATGCTTGCTTCAATTGGATATATGGAAGGTGCTTGAACAATTTAATTAACAGGTTCTTTTGCTGCAGTTACTATTATTTGTATGGTCATTAGTGTATCTATATAGGTAACACTATCTACTGATCTGTAGTTTATTTCCTGAGGGGCATTTTCTGTGCTCACTTATCTCTGTTCTGTAATAGTCTGCAAGCCTGCAAATGCTTGTCAGATGCAGTTTAGTTTGTGTGCGTCAAGAAAGTTGTGTGAAATGGAATTGTTGTTCTGCAACTCTGATAGCCCATGTTGCTCCGGTCGCTTCTGCTTCAAGCCGCTGTGGCTATGTAACATCTCCGATGTTACTAAGTAATTAAAATGTTAACCATGTCATTTTATGCGTTGCAAAGTATCATTATTGTTAATTTGAAGCGTATTTATTAAATAATTTTCTTTGCATAGATTGATTGTGCTTTAGTCATAATAGGTGTGATGTGGTTTAATGATGTTTTGGGATGCTTGAATGATCTTTAGTTAGCCAATTTTTATGTTAGAATTCAAATTAAGTTTGAATTATATAAGAGAAGGCTTTAAAATTCTATTTTTTATTTATCCCCTTTTCTATAATTCAAAATCTAAGCATATTTTGGTTATAGTTCAAAAAGCAACTTTACTGGTCTCATTGAGATGAACAAACTTGGTATTTAAAGTTTTTCAAGTTTCCATATAAAATTTAAAGTGATTCAAATCTCAAATGTCACTTTTTCTCCAAATTTCAAAATGGGGGCATAATTTCAAAATGATTTCTATACCAAAAATGAAGGTCTTGAAAAGTTAGGAAAACTTTGTATTTGGAGATTTTCATGTTCTTATATGAATTTGGAAGAAATTCAAAAGGGGGTAAATTAGGGTTTCACATTTTTCAAATTTGATTTTGAATTTTAAAAACTAAATAGAATTTGGGTACACTTCTTTAAGAAAAAATGTTCATCTCAATATTTGTAGCAAATTTTGTTTTTGAAGATTTTTAAGTTGTTATTCAAAATTTAGAGTAATTTGGATTTGAAACCGGATGGCATTTTCGTAATTTGGTAGAACAGTACCTAACCTATCTCCACTCGCCACCGCCGGCTTTGCCCATCGCGCCGCCGGCCATCCGGCCGCCTCTCGAAGCCGCCTGAGCTCCCTCCAGCTCACATAGACGGTCACAAGTCGTTGCTGGAGCTTTCTCATTCGTCAGCATGGTCTATAAATGGCCGGGTCAGCCGCCGTTGCCGCCCTTTCTCCTCTGTTATCGCCGCCGCCACCGCTCCGCCGCCCGCCATTGCCGTCGTCGAGCTCCATTTGTTTCAATTGAACTCGCCACAAGTTTCGCTAGGTCCTTGCACGTCTTTAGAGACCGATTGCACGCTTCCTCGCCTTCTGTCTTGGCCGCGCACCGCCGTCTTCTTCGGGTCCGACTGGAGCGCCGCCGTGACCATCTCGCCGCCTACAGCCTAGCTCGGTGGGTTCCAGGTTGCAGTTCACCGCTCGTTAGCCTCCTCATGGTGTTGTGATCCTCATGCGCGCGCGCGTTTCTGCAGTTGAGGCCCGGACACGCCAGGACGCGTAGCTCGTCGCTGGAGCACGCCGCTGCCGCGCCAGTCACCGTCAAGACTACCTCTCCGAGCCGTTTTTCCTAGAACCAACGCGAGCAACGTGCTCGGGGTGAGCCTCTGGGGCTTTTACTACCTCCAATTTTCTTTCTAGCATGCCGTGGTTGTCGGAACCCGGGCCGCCGGCGAGGTTGCTCTGCCGCGCCGCCATGTGCGAGCTCGAGCTCGTCTCAAGCTTCTTTTTATTCGATTAACCGGTCTAGCTGAGTCACCCGGGTCTGGTAGTTATGTCTGGACCGTCGTCGTTGCTGGAGAAGGCTCCGGCGAGCTTGGGGAGCTCGTCACCGAGCCGCCGGGCCGCCATGCCCGCCGCCGGACATGCACCTTTGCGTCCGCAGCCGCGTTACCTGGTCCATTAGCTTTGCCTCAGTGAGTAGAGCACGTAGAGGTGGGTCTCGGCATCGGAGACCTCGCCGCCGGCGAGCTTCGCGGCGACCTTCGCCGATGAGACGTCGGGCGTCGTCATGGGCTGAAAGCCCGACCTGTTGGGCCGAACTGGGCCGGAAACGGCCTGGGCGTTTTCTTTTTCATTTTCCTGTTTTTATTTATTTCTTAAATACATGAATAGTAATGATAATTGTTTATTTTGTAGAAAAATAAATACTTGTCCAAAAATTCTGAAATTTTTTGTGTAGCCTTCTCATGAGATGTAGAATCTAGAAAAAAAATTGAAATTTGAGTACTTTTTGCAGTAGATAAAATTACCTATTTTAATTAAAAAATGAATCTTCTAGGATTTTTGTAGGATTAAATAATTATCCAAAAATCATGAAATTTGTTTTATCATCATCTTATGCTAAGATGATGCTTCACAAAAATTTTAGGCTTATTTTGAAGAAATTAATTTATTTCATAATTTATGCTTAATTAAATAATTAATTAATTAAGTAATTAGTTGATTACTTAGGCAAATGACTTAGGAATTGGGTGACTTTGGATTGTGTGACGCCCATGAGTCAATAAACATAATGATGATCTATGACAAGTATTTTGATGATAGAATTCATAATTAATTTATTAATGGTAGGACTTGTCTTAGGGTTTGTTGGATTGCAACTTTTCCGCGAAGGAAAGTTGTACTCGAGTTGGTTGATCTTGTTTTATCGTTTTGTTTCATGTTTACAGTTCAGTCTCATTGAGTCATGTATTTTATCGTATAGTACCTCGTTGTGAAGGGTGTCCCTATCGACCTAATTTCTGAAGAAAATATTGTCAAGCCGACTATCATCCCTGAGAAGGTCAATCCATTCTTGGAGTTGGTTTTATATCGGTGGTACTTCATTGAAGCCCGACTTCACCAACTATTGAGGCAAGCCCCGGTTTATTTAAACCCTACCTTGGATTTCAAAAGTTTATCACTTGAGTTATGCAATGTTATATTAAGTATAGGAATTGCTTGATATCCTATTTGCTACATTACCAACCTTGATTATTGCAATATCATCCTTGATAAACCATTTTAACTGTTTTACTATAATGCCAAGCTATGCTTAGCCCTGCTTAGATTTCAGTAGAAGTCGAATGATGGTTTCAACGTTCGCGAGACATAGGTTTATACTTTATCTTCTGGCCTGATGGCAGTTCATGAAAGTTGATAATTAAAATGGGACTAGTTGGGACTTATGTCGGGAAAGGAGTCTCGATATACGTGTCCATCTGTGTCAAGTTAAGTTAGGACCCCGTTGCTAGGCCGTTTTCGTGGTCGTGACTTGTAACTGACCGCATACTCCGGTAAGCCTGATCGCGGCTAATCTATCAGTAGAACGACCAACCTCGCACTGGGAGTGGAGAGATGGCGAGAGTGGCGGAGACCCTCAGGGGACAAGGTCTCGGATTCGAGGGGTACCGTACTCTCGGGTAGCGATGGACTCGGTCTAGTGATAGAGAATCCGTTGGAGAAGGTTGACATATGTAAGATTAGGTTCTACATATGTCGTGTGTTAAGGGATCCCCAGCTGGGTAAATCGATTCGAATCGCCGTTGCTTCTCGGACATGAAGACTCGACCAACTGAACAGTGACGTAGTTACAAGAGGAACTTAATACTAGAAAGTAGTTGATTGGTAACAAAGATCTGATTTAGTTTAGGATCACTCAGAGATTTGGTTATTCACTATTAAAATGTTAAGTACCAAGTAAATGAATTAGTAAAGCTTTTCCGCAAAAGAATTTTGATTCTTGCTAAAGCATTACCTTGATATCCCTTTAAGCCAGTATATCCTTAAGAGTCTTTTTTTTATGGGTAAGTCTTGCGGAGTACAATTGAGTACTCAGGGTTTGTTAAACCCTTGTTGCAGGTGAAGTCCTTGAGCAGGTGTGCTATGGCCCCTGCTGTATGACAGTCTTTCCAGTAGACGCTGACAAGTAATATGGTTGACCCTTGGGCAGGGTTTTACTTTATAATTGTTGTATAAATGCTACTAATGCTACTCCACTACTTATGGTTCGTATTCTTTGAACGACTGGTTTGTAAATTAAGTTATTATAATACTTCCGCACTTTACTCTGATGTATATTATTTATTGTAAAACTGTTGTAATACTGCAATATCTCCTATAATGATTGATCCTGCTTGAGAATCGTGGACGTTTCGGGCTTTGACCCGACAGACTTCTCAAGTTATATGGAACACATGCATAACCATTAGAGGTCTTTGAGACGATAAGAGGTGCATGTGAGCCATATTATTTAGGAGGTTCTGCCACAGGCTGCATCTTCACCTACTGCATTCATGCTGAATACTAGCTTAGAATTATTGTCTCCGTTGATCTTCTTGAAACCAAACTTGCATGCAGTTTAATTGCTGGTTAATGATTAAAATTTTTCACCCTTTTCGAATTATTAAAATACTCTGTACTACTTCTTCTTTTTCCAAAAAGACCTGTAAAGATTTTGAAATGCCACTGATCAAACCGTCTTCTCACGGTAGTCCTCGGCTCCTTGCGAACACGGTTATTTTGGCCTCGAGGGCACGTGCCCTTCTCACCCACACCGTTGGATTCACATTGAGAAGTGTGCAGACACACATCTTAATACGAATCTGCATTGAGATGTGTGTGTGCACACTTCTCAATGCGAATCCAACGGTGTAGGTGAGGAGGGCATGTGCCCTCGAGGTCAAATAAACTTTACCGGCTCGATGCCCCCATTCCCCACCACGCCGCTCGAACCCATCGTGGCATCGCCTCTGTGGCTCCACAACTTCGGCAATGGCGCCCTAGAGACTAGAGGGTTGACCGCTCTATCATCCAATTTCCCCGCCCATCGCAATGCAGAGGTAGTTCGTGCCGAGTTCGTCTCCTCCCTTGGTCAGGGTGCGCTCCACGAGCCTGAGCTGCGGTGTGACGGTGTCCGGTCCAGGTCGACGGCGGTGGTGGTGCGATGCCAGCTGGACGGGGCGGCAAAGGCGAAGTCGGTTGGTTGGGCTCCTCCGGGCCCGTACACGGGGCGGAACCCGGAGGTGAAGAAGCCCGCGTGGCTGCGGCAGCGGGCGGCGCAGGGAGAGAAGTACGCGAGGCTGAGGGAGTCGCTCGGCGAGCTCAAGCTCAACACCCTCTGCGTCGAGGCCCAGTGCCCCAAGCCCCCAACATCGGAGAGGTACGGCCGAATCAAACTGCATATCGATATGCAGGATTCAAAATTTCGATGCATTCTAGGTTGCAAGGTTTTGGTTTCATCTATGTTGCACCGATACGGGATACGGATACGGCGATACCGATACGGCGATACGTTGATACGACAATTTTCAAAAACAAGGATATGCCGATACGGCAAGATATAAATATATAAAAAAAAATCAGAATACATCTTCTCAGAATCATAAATATTACTAGGATAAGTAATAATCATTATAGCACAACAATAAATATTTACTGGGATACAATAGGCACAAGCCAAATTTAAGGCTAAGGTTGCTACTGTTGTTCATTTAAAGGTGTTTTCTCTTTTATTTTTCTATTGAAAAAAGAAGAAATAAATAGTTATAAACTAAAAAAAAGGAAAGAGTCACCGTATTGGGCCACTCAATGTCGAGCCCCTTCCCTCACCAAGCACACAGAAAACCATGAGCAAGTAAATGGGCCTCTAACTGGGCTGCTTTGGACTCCAATTCGAAAGTTTATGGGCTGTGAAGTATCGGACAAGTATCCACTAAGTATCGGAATTTATTTTATTTATTTTTATTGCTCTATTTTCCCGATACTTCACCGATACCATATCGGCGGCGTATCGGTGTATCGCCGTATCCGATACGTATCGCGATACCGATACGGCAGTTTGGGGAAGTATCGGCGTATCGAGCCCCTTCGTTTCGTTTTGATGAATTGATGATGGCGGTGTGCAGTGTTGGAATGGAGGTGGCGGGGCCGGCGGAGAAGGGGATGGCGCGACCGCGACGATCATGCTCCTCGCCAACACATGTACCCGGGGATGTCGATTCTGCGCCGTGAAAACCAGCAACAAGCCTCCCCCACCGGATGCCCTGGAGCCTCTGAAGACAGCCATGGCAGTCGCGAGTTGGGGGTATCATCATCTGATTTCTGTCAGTTCTAAACGCGTTGAAGATGTTGGCTATGCAGCAAATTATCTGACAGATAACGTCCTGTGCAGTGTAGACTACGTTGTGCTGACAGGTGTTGATCGGGATGACCTTCCTGATGGTGAGGAAGTGGCCATTTTGCTCAAACAGTCCGAGCTCTCAAGGTTTTATCCCTTGTTGGCAAGTGGTGAACTGGTAATTCTGTACATCTACCATGCTGAATATATTTTGTCTGTCTTGTTCAGGAGTTGAAGCCTGGGATATTGGTAGAGTGCCTTACTTCAGATTTTCGAGGTGGCCCCTTCAGATTTTCGAGGTGGCATGGGGGCAGTTTCATCTTTAGAAAACTCTGGTCTTCTAGATGTGTCTGCTCACAACATTGAAACTGTGAGGAGTCTGCAGAGAATAGTTAGAGATCCCCGAGCAGGGTACCGCGCATCTTTATTCATTTCTGTCACAAGATTTCCTAGTTCCTACTCTGTATGGAATCTAGAGTACATATACATACTCCTAGTGATTGTGAACCCATTTGCTCCTTTTTATAGTCAAGTGTTATAATACAAATCATGGATATCTGCAAGTACTAAACCAAGTTTTATGCATGGACGGATCTAGGGGTATTCCCCAGTATTCCCGGGAATACCCAACTATTTTGGTACACAGTTATGTATATATGTGCATATACTTATATATAAATGTATAATGCTATAATCTATAGTATTTTTGTGCATTTCAGCTCAAAACAAGTAAAAACTAGGCTTTCAATTAGAAGTCTAGATTTTAGAAAGCAAATATTGGTTTTTCAAGCCTATAAATTTAATTTTTCGATGCTATTGGCTATATTATAATCCTATGAATTCGATTTTTTTAATTGATATGGAAGTGGGAATACCCAACTTTCAAATGCTGGCTCCGCCACTGGTTTTATGAAATCAGTGAATCATTGCAATGGCATTTTGCTAAGTTTGTTTTCACCCCCTGCAGATATGATCAGAGTTTAGCTGTTCTGAAACATGCAAAGATTAGCAGAGTGGGCAAGTAACAAAGTCCTCTATCATGCTTGGTCTAGGAGAGACAGGTGAGGAGGTGAAGCAAACAATGGCTGACTTGAGGGCTGTCAATGTTGATATTCTGACCTTGGGACAATACTTACAGGTTTGATCTTCGCCTCTCTAATATTTTTATCCTTCCTGTACACTGAAAGCTCCTTGATTTTAAAGCCCACAGAAAGGCACTTGACAGTTAGAGAGTATGCGACTCCTGAGAAGTTTGATTTCTGGAAGAACTATGGAGACTCTTTAGGTTTTCTTTATGTGGCTAGTGGACCTCTGGTAAGCATAATACAATTTGTTCTTTTCAACATTTCATCTCAGATTCTCAGAAAAGGAATTCTGTGCTTTAATAGCGTTCTTGAAACAAACGTTTCGTGGACGTGCAACTTGTTAGCAGCCCTTTGTTCTTCTTGGCACGCTGTTAGCTACTCACTACTCACTAGCACTTACTTTTCTACTTACTGGATGTTTTGTCAGGTTCGGTCATCGTATCGTGCAGGAGAGCTCTTTGTCCAGAATTTAGTCAGACATAAAAGGGAAAAGCTTGAACTACTATATCCTAGCAATATATGTTATCCTAGCAATATATTTTCATGCCACTTCTGTTCCTTGGTAGCAATTTCTACACTCAAAGAACAAAGATCGTATTATTAATACCTGTACAAAGGATGGTGATGCAATAACCCGTCAATTCTTCAGAGTTATATGTCATTTGCATTTAGCATCATTAGACTTGTCACATTGAACATTCTATCACAACCTTGCTTCACACCAGCTGTTTAAGGCCTAGACTCTAAATTTTTTTATTTGCACCAGTTGCGGTCAAATAAGAGACTCAGTTTGTTTTTTTCCCCCTACTTATCTTGCTTTATTATGGATTTCTCCTTGTACTACTTCATTGCCCCATAAAAAACATGTACTTCGTCCAAATCGAACCCTTAATATTTGTTCGATCGCAAAGAGCAATTTCGACCACTTAAGGCAGAAAGTCAGCAAGGTTTTAAAAGAACACGTGTTTTTTTTCTTTTGCCTATCTGAATTGTGTCTTCACCGTTCTGATTTCTGATAAAGTGCAGGGATGCAACATCACGCACCAGCCAACATATTGGACTGTTTGGCTCAGTTAACACAACGGGGTGGTGGCGCAGTTGGCTAGCGCGTAGGTCTCATAGCTGTTGAGTGATCCTGAGGTCGAGAGTTCGAGCCTCTCTCACCCCAAATTAATTCGGCCGGTGCCATGATGAAACGCTCAGTGACACATGGGTCGTCACGACCTGTCATCCTCACAGATGATACGAGCACCTCTGAGCATTGGCCGATTTTTTTAATTTGTTTTAATTATTTTACTCTCATTTTTGTCTTTTCATTTCACCACGCATGCGGCAGACCTCCCGTCCAGATTTTGCCTACATGTATGAATTTTCCAAGTCTCCTGTTAGATTTGCTGCTGCCTTGCAAGAATCAAGGTCATATCACAGATTTCTCGAAGTGCCAGTAAAGAATGAGAATGTAAAATTTCCCTCTTTTCCTTCTATGTGAGTATCACACTAATTGATGCAAACCCTGCATATCTTCAGGAGCTACAAACTGCAAACTGCTGTGTTTGCTCTATAGATGATATTCTATAGCTTGAATGCTGGCAAGACATCACTGCAGAGTTCTCAATTTCCTTTGGTGCATTTTTCTGCGGAGCAAGCACATCACGTACTCCACCCACCGGTGCATCACAAGGCAGTGTGTGTGGTCCTGCCTTCAGTCACCTGTGAACCCAAACTCTCCTCTGACATCCTGAGCAGCTCACTGAAGACTACTGTGCCGACTGCCGAGGTATGCCTCCCATTCAAAGTGTACACGGCGCAGTGACCCTTGTCCGCGATTGTTGAAGTACCGCGGCACCTGTCGTCTTCTCTGGTTGCTGCCTTGACCCTTTGCCACTTCTCATGGTTGGTTCTTCTTGGCTCGGAGATGGACGAGGCCATGAGCTTCCTACGTGCTTTGGTGGCTGCAATGGCAGTCATCGAGATTTCAGATTGGATTTTGCTGGGCCATCAATTGTTGGACGCTGGTGAGAAAGATATGAACTACAGTAACAGCTGCCGAATTGGTCAGAGATATAGTGCAAGCATACCGGGTCCTGCTTTTATGGACATCTTATATCTGTTTCAGTGTCCTGTGTCATGTGGTTCGGATATAAGCTGGTCGGCTTTGCTCAAAAACAGCCGTCTCTGAATTATCAGAGATACTAATTTCCTTTTTCTCGAACTCTGATTTGATTGAGATCAGCTAAAGCCTAGCATAAATGCCTCAATGGGTAGTTGGGGACACAGCAGGACGGTTCAAGAGTTAGGGAACTTAATTAAGTCACTGATTGTATAGATGTTGGTGAGTAGTGCTTTGACTGCTGCAAATCATGCAACTTGATGGGCAGTTTAATAATTCCGTTTCCATTCAAGAGATTGCTAGCATGCCATGTGACGACCATTTCCTTGTATATGCATGCATTGTCTACTGGGCCTACAGTCAGTTTCTGCTTACATGTGTCTAGGTTTTGCTGGAGGGTTCAGAGCTTGGTTGTGAATCCATCAAGACTGTTATCCCTGTTATGACTGCAGTAATGTAAATCTCCATGCAATACTTTTTTTTAACAGAGATGACTATTTCCACGGTGGACATGGTTATTTACTGAAATTTTGCAATTGTGAAGGATTGAATTATGTGGTTTCAGTTTCATATTTGGTTGAACACCATGATGTATCCTTGCCTGTTCGCATGGATTCATTGTAAAGGCCTGGACGAACAGTGAAATGTTAATCCAGACACTATGGGAAATGGCAATTATTTGCACCACGCCACATGCAGTAAAGATTTGGTTCTCAGGTCAGAAGATTTTTTTGAAGAAACATGTTTCCTCATAACATGTTTCCTCATAATAAAGTCCCTAAAATGTGATTAGTCATTTACCGCCACAATGAACTATGTTTACAAATAACAAGCCATCTTCCTTGATTGCTTGCAGGATCAAAAAAAAGGTCTCTCCACTTGTCCTACAACCTATACAATCCACTATTACTTTACATACATTTTAGAAGCTGCAAACGGTAGCCTGCTGACTAACTCGTACAGATGGTGGTGCCACACTTGTTGCATAGACGCAAGGCAGTTCCATGCATGGTGCTTAGGAATGCCTTCTCTACCTCTGCAGAGACACTTCTCCTGAGCAAGCACATGGCGTACTCCATGGTTG
>DXKC01030659.1:0-12790 GCA_031170775.1 Cymbopogon citratus
TACTAAATCTGATCCAAATTATAATATACTAAATCCATTCCAAATTATAAGATGGATGACTTTTCTAACAAGTTTGATCACTCATACTATTCAAAAAATTGTGAAAAAAATCACATCTTTTGTTGTGGCTTGCTTTATTAATAAATGTTCTTCAAGAATGACTTAAATTGATTAAATTTGCACAAATATTTTGAGTAAGATGAGTGCTATTTTAGGTAAAAACAGTAAATAACAATAACAATAAATACTCCATGGCCATTTATTTATTTTTTGGTTTGTCGTCCTCTAACTATCGGACAATGGATAGTTCATTTAGACTATATTTATAATGGCTCTTGTCTAGCACGACATGGAGTCCGGTTCCTAACATATTGGGTCATCCTAGGACCCAACTGTTAGGATCTGGATTGAATCCCAACGATAATTGAGTAGGATTGGAGGATTTGGGGGGAATTCGGGGTAGGAATAGCAAGAGCAGAGGGTTCGGAAGGAGCACGAAGAGCAATTTGGGGAGGAAACAGACGGAGGCTAGTTCATTCAATAGAAAGGTTCATGTTCAATACAAGAATTTGATGGCTTCTCCACGAAGCAAGACTACTACTTATACTTCCTGTTGCATGGCCTCAGGCCCAAAGCACTTCCAGCCCAACTGGCCCAACCGATTACTCGCCATCTAGGTCCTTCGTCAGGTTGCTGACATTGCCCCCTCCATAACATCCAGCTTGACCCCAAGCTGGGCTTGCTGGATAACGGCGATGAAGATCAGCCAATTCTTCTCAAGTAGTCATATAGTCCGGCAGATCGGCCCACTGCACCTGCACTTGACAGACATAAGAGTTGCCCTTCTGAATGTAACGCTGAGACAGGAGCTGAACTGGTTGTTTCTCTTGAATGGGGTCAACAGGAATTGAACTGAGATTAGTGACCACATGCTGAGAATCCGCAATATGCTTCTTCAATTGAGACACATGAATGACAGGATGAATACGGGCAGTCTCAGGCAACTCCAGTTTGTAAGCAACTTTCCCCACACGAGCCACCACCGTATAAAGTCCATAATAACGAAAGATGAGTTTGTCGTTACCTCGTGCTGCAATAGAGGACTGCACAAAGGGTTGTAGTTTTAGATATACTTGGTCGCCCACTTCAAATTACCTTTCAGATCTGCCTTTATCTGCTTGGTGTTTCATACGCTGCTGAGCACGGTGCAAATGATGATAAAACACATCATTTAGCAGATTCTTCTCCAATAGCCACTGTTCCAGGTCAGGAGCATGACAATGACTCGCGGATGGAATGCCAAGAGTACGAGGAGTATAGCCATACAATGCCTAAAATAGAGTTAGACCCAATGCAGAATGAAATGAGGTGTTATACGAGTGCTCTGCCATAGTTAGCCATTTATGCCATTGCCTTGGACAGGAGTGCACACTACATCTCAAGAAGGTTTCCAAGTATTGGTTCAACCTCTCAAACTGACCATCAGTTTGGGGATGATATGCAGAGCTCATCAATAACTATGTGTCAGTAAGCTTGAATAATTCCTTCCAAAAATTACTTTGAAAGACATTGTCCCTGTCAGACACTATCTTCATAGGGAACCCATGGAGCTTGTAAACATTGTCCACAAAAGCTTGGGCCACAATAGCTGCAATAAAAGGATGAGCTAGTGGAATGAAATGGGCATATTTTGTGAATTTATCAATGACCACCAGAATGGATGTCATATCTATTGGACCTGGGTAATCCTTCAATAAAATACATACATAGGATCTGCCAAGCTTGATCTGGCACCGGCAAGGGTTGTAGCAGCCCAGGCAATTTGCTGTGATCCACCTTAGCTTGCTGACAGACAGAACAGACCTTGACGAAATTCTTAATATCTTGCTTCATATTTGGCCAGGTGAAAAGCTGCTTGATCCTATGATATGTTGGCAAGAACCCAGAATGACCACCCACTCCACTCTGGTGAATAGCTTGTAGAACATGTCTCTGAGCCAATAGATTGGTACCCAGCCAAATTTTGCCATTTAACCTGATAATTCCTTCCATCAGACTAAACCCTGAGGCACCTACTGGTCCTTCCACCAACTCAGATAATAATGTTTTGGCCTTGGTGTCATCCTCATATCCCAACTTTATTTTTTCCATCCACACAGGGTACAAAGTGGAAATAGCACATACCGCAGTGGTATAAGGATACCTTGACAATGCATCAGCAGCCTTATTGGATGACCCCTCCTTATACACCACTTTGTATTGCAGATCCATCAATTTCATGATTGCCTTCAATTGTAACTTGGCTGTTATCCTTTGATCTGATAAGTGAGCCAAGCTTCGATGATCAGTTTTGATTATAGACTCCTGGCCCATAAGATAAGCCTCCCATTTGTCCACAGCCAACAAAATAGCCATGCACTCCTTCTCATAAGAAGATAGTGCCTGATTCTTCTTGCATACGGCTTTGCTCAGATAAGCAATAGGGTGATTGGACTACATCAGCACAGCTCCAAAACCAAAATCACTGGCATCTGTCTCCAAAATAAAGGGCTGGGAAAAATCAGGTAGTGCCACGACAGGGGCATTGGTCAAGGCATGTTTTAGAGCTTGAAAAGAGGATTCCAGATCATCAGACCAGACAAAAGGGGCTCCCTTCTTGAGCAACTCAGTCAGGGGTCGACTATTGACACCATAGTGCTGCACAAAATGTCGGTAGTAACATGTAAGGCCCAGAAAGCCCCTTAACTCTTTCACAATCTTGGGAGTGGGCCAAGCTTTGACAGATGCAATTTTGGAGTCCTCAGTAGCCACACCCTTAGCTAAAACTACATGACCCAGATACTCAATTTCTTGCTGAAGAAATGAGCACTTTGACATCTTGACAAAGAGTCTTGAATACTTCTTCCAATAGTAACAAGTGTTCCTCCAATGAACTAGAATAAATCAATATATCACCCATGAACACTAGCACCCCTTTTCTCAGCAAATGAGCAAATACCAGATTCATTATGCTTTGAAAGGTTGCAGGAACATTAGTCAGCCCAAAGGGCATCACCAGAAACTCATACAGACCCTCATGTGTCTTGAATGCTGTCTTATGAGTGTCCTCTTGACTGATACAAATCTGATGATAACCAGCCCGTAGGTCCAATTTTGAGAACCACTATGCTCCATTCAGTTCATCCAATAGTTCTTCAACCACAAGCATAGAATGCTTGTTCTTGATGCTTACAGCATTGAGATGCATGTAGTCAATACAAAATGTGCAAGTAGCACCCTTCTTCTTAACTAAGAGAACAGGGGAAGCATACAAACTATGACTGTGCTTGATTATCCCACTCTCTAACATCTCCTTAACCTGTTTCTCAATTTCATCCTTTTGTTTGGGAGAGTATCTATATGGTCAGATGTTCACAGGCGTGGCACCTGGGACCAGTTGGATGTGATGATCAAAGGCCCTAGGGTGTGGCAAGGAGGTAGGTGTCTGAAATATATCTGCATACTGAGTAATAAGATGATGCACTTCCTTAGGAATGCCATCAAGTTGAATAACAGCAATGGTCCCAACTGTATCCCCATCAGACAACACTTACTCTCCAGCAGGCATAAACATCAACTGAATACAATGAGTCAAGGCATGTCTGTTCAATAATCCTTTGAACTTAGCAGCAGATACAGCTGTGCACTGGCTAGCATCAACAGTCAGTCCCCGCAGAGAAATTCTTTGCCCTTCATGAGTGAATCTCATTTTCTTCTTAGCCCAATGCACCCACATAGGGCTCACAGATTCCAACCAGTCTTGACCAAGGATCATATCAAAACAAGTCAATGGTAAGACACCAGCATCAGAGACAAATGAGTGACCCTGACTACTCCATGCAGCTGGGGAACTTTCTGATTACAAATCAATGGGTTGCCATATCAGCAGTGGTGAATTAGGTAGCAGGGCAGGTTATCACAGACTGAGACAATTTAGATGCTAGTGCAGAACTAACAAATGTAGCTACACTGCCAGAGTCTACCAGGATAAGCACAGGAAACTTGCTAATTTGTCCACACAATCTCATTGTTTTCCTTCTTTGTGAAGGTGGAGTTGATTGCTGACCCAACACCATCACAGTCTCTTCCACCTCATCATCAGAATTAGGAGCACCATCTTCTGGAGAATCCAGAGCATCCAACAGCTCTTCTATGACATGAATGGGAACTTGAGGAGGACACTTATGTTCTTTGGACCATTTGCCACCACATTTGAAACAGAGATTATTTTGCCGCCTGTAAGCCTGTAGAGCACCCAGTTTATCCTCAGACTCTCCGGTTCCCTTCTTGGCCTTGTCAGATTCAGCCACCTTAGCCTTGTCCCCACCAGACTTGCCAGTTGCCTTGTAGACATTGGTTCGGCCTTTGATGCGACTAAGTTCAGCCTCTTGGATCAGGGCGAGAGCACTGGCCATATCCACATCCGCAGGGCAATGCAGAACCAAACATGATCGAATTTGTTCCATTAAACCAATCATGAACCGAGAGACAAAGTAGGTCTCGTCATAGTTCGCATTGTATAGAAGCAGGTTATGAGCCCCCTTCTCAGATTCTAGGATATACTCTTCCACTGAAGCACTTTGCACAATACTCTCAAACTTCTGCAAGGCAATTGGGTACTGGTCTTTGTTGAAACGATCAACACCATCTTCACCAACTTGTTCCAATCAGTCACCCGACCCCGGCATTCTGCGGTCTGTAGCCAAGTTTTTGCCGAGCCAATGAAATTGAGGGCAGCAAATCAGGTCTTCAAGGACGGATTAACAGCATACACCTCGAAATATGTAACACAATCGTCATGCCACAAGCGAGGAGTAGAGCCATCGAATTTGGGAAATTCGAGTTTAGGAAAAGGCGGAGGGCGCAAGGTACAGTCAGAGAAGGATTCAGCACACGTACCCTTGTCCTTGTTCTGCGGTCAGGTCGCATGGAACCCGCCGCAGTGTTCGCCACTCCCGTTGAATCGCGTCGCAGTCCTTGTCAGACATTGAGACGAGGACGCAGGCGCGAGGTTGAGGTCGAGCCACTGAGGTGGAGGTTATACGACCGCAGTAGTCGCGACGAGTGGCGCACCACCAACGGCAGGAGCAGCTGCTCCGCCGAGAGCCGCCGAAGGAAGGCCCCAAAACACACCAAGGCCTGGGTTGCACCCGACATGCGCCGTATCCAACGCATCCATCTGATGACCGAGCGTGTCGACCCAAGAGGTATTGTCACGGATCGTCGAAGACGCCTCCTCGGCACGGTCCCGCAAATCGGCGAGAACGGCATTGGCATCTGCCTGGCGCGCGGAGATGTCATGGACTGAGCCGAGCGTCTGTTGGACCATGTCTCGAAGACCGGCGAACTGGGTGGCGGTGTCGGCGAAGGAGGAGAACTGCTTGTGCATCGTGTCGAACTTGGCCGCCAAATCCTTGAGAGACGCCACCATCTGCGCTTGAAATTTGGTCGGCTTGCGTGCGGGCGCTAGGACGAATCACCGAGATGGGGAAAAAATTTCCACCAAATCGCAGGAGGTAGATACCAATTGGTAGGATCCGGATTGAATCCCAAAGATAACTGAGTTGGATTGGAGGATTTAGGGGAATTTGGGGTAGGAATAGCAAGAGCAGAGGGTTCGGAAGGAGCACGAAGCGCAATTTGTGGAGGAAACAAACGGAGGCTAGTTCATTCAATTGAAAGGTTCAGGTTCAATACAAGAATTCGATGGCTTCTCCACGAAGCAAGACTACTACTTATACTTCCTATTACAAGGCCTTAGGCCCAAAGCACTTTCGGCCCAACTGGCCCAACCGATTACTCGCCATCTTGGTCCTGTTGCTGACACCAACCCAATATTGATTTTTGACAAATAACCCAAATTAACTCGGGAGTAGGGATCCAAATCGATGAGAATACAAAGAAAGATTAAAAAACTATGTAAATCAGGTCAAACCAAACCAAAAGGAGAAAAAGAGATGCAAAGTGGTAGGATTTAGGCACACACCGGCTGCTGTACTTCCGCGGTTACGACAATACGATGTAAGAGACCGAGGACCACTACTACAAAATTCTTTTTTGCCACTGGCAGATTGAGAAGGACACGGTAACTGGTGCTTTCACCACAGCGGACGTCCAGGCCCGTCGTGGTAAATCATTAACTGCGGTGGGCACACAAGGATGCCCCCACCACGGTTAATATTTCTGAAAAAAGAAAAAAGCCCACATGGGCTTGGATCTAGGCCATGTAGGACCTGGGTCGCCCAGTCGTCGTCGACCTGCTGCCGTAACGTGGATTGATGCCACACCGCACCGGCAGAGGGGAAGGGGAGGAAGAGGAGGCCATTGTCGCCGCTGGATCCGCGCCGACGCCACTGAAAGATTCGAAGCTCCACCTCCGGATCCACAGCTTCCCTCGCCGACTCTGCCACGCCCTTGACGCTGCCGAAGTGAAGGAAGGCCGCTATGGTGGAGGGAGGTCGCGGTCGTGGATCCGACCGCTGCATCGCTGGTGGAGCAGATCCAGCCGCCACGGGGGTGGATCCGGGGGCCACGGTCACTGCATCTGCCATCATGGAGTGCGGTTGCCTTTATGGACAAGAGAAGGACCCTACGCTAGATTTGGCCTCCCCGACGGCGCTACCGGAGGGAGAGGGGCTCCTGCACCACCGCCGTCGTGGGAAGGAGGGATGGGGACGCGACCTTCAGAGAGCATCTGGGGAGAAAGGAGGATGGAGCGAGTGACGAGGGGCGATGGGAGAGCAGCGTCAGTGGGAGAGGGCAGCGTCTGGTGTGGGGAGGGCGGCGTCGGGGCATTAACCGGGTCCTCCGTTAATGGCTAGCATTAACCTGCCGGGGCGGACAAAAGGAGTGCCCACCTCAGTCCGGTTTTTTGGGGTCTTGTAAAACTAATTCTGTAGCATTGGACTGCACCAACGCGCTGGGTGCTCCCGGTGATCCACCGATCATTGACGTTGGCAGAGTAGTTCGCGTCGTCATAGCCAGCGACGATGAACCGATATAGCATATCCTTGGTTTACGGGTTCAACGTGGTCGTGCGGCACCGTCGACGTCCCCGGACAGTGCAGCGAACCCGAGTGCGCCGACGCATAGCACATTGTCTTCTGCCCATGATCGACGGTAGCATAGCCTTCAAGTTTCAAACTACAGTAGTATTTTGTTACACTTAGACGATAGTGTCTCGTAGTGCATATGTTGATATCTGTCTCTGTCATTCTCATGCATGCATGCATGCATGAATCTCAAACCGTGTTATGTTTCAATTTCCGTCAGAGTTTTGTGTTTGCAACTCACTGCTCTTTTCATCTTGATCTTGTTTAGTTTTTTTGGTTGCGTTGTTTGTCCACAGGTGATTTTTCCCACACAAGTAAAAAACAAATAATAAGTACAATATTTTAGAGGCCTTTTTGAGAACCATTGATCCGTCCATAAGGAATGGAGAGTTCTACCGCTGAAATATTGATGTAACTGACGTTTCAACTAAACAAATCAAAATGTTAACTAAAGTCTTAATAAGCAGTTTATTGTCTAATTCAGTTTAAATAAATATATCTCTGCAATATTCACTATACCACAGCCCAAATACAGCAACAGACATCCGTTGCTAAAGCTAAAAATTTGCGTTGAGCGATCCGTTGCTAAAGGTTCTTCACTGATCCTCCGTTGCTAAATTTCAATACTTTGATGGATAGTCCGTTGCTATAAGTATTTTAGCTTTGCCTTGGACGGTCCGTTGCTATATATTAGTACTGAGTCAGATCATCCGTTGCTAAATTTAGGCCTACAAGGGATATGTTTCTGTGGCCCATTTTAGTTTATGGGCCAACTGGCCTGCTAGAATGAGCGATCATCATCCACCGTTAGATCATGATAAACGGCTCACGTCTCTACCACCCAACAAAATCCACCACCCAAACCCTATGTCTGACCGGTCAGTCTCTTTCCTTTCTTCCACATCCAGATCGAGCCCCCACCGGAATCCTTCGTCCGTGCCCCATCCACCTGCGCCGTCGCCCAAGACGTCGCCCTCCATTCGCGCGTCCTTATCCACCCACGCCGAGCTTGGATCGCAGCGCCGCCGCCCTCTACTTCTCTCCTATGCGCGTCGCTCCTCCCTCCAGGGCCGCGCAACCTCGCCGCGAGCGCCCGTCCCGAGGGGGCCGCGCAGCCTCGGCGCGCCCTTTAGCCAGGGGGCGCGGCAGCTCAGCCCGAGCACCCTTCCGAGCTGACTAGTGGCGGCGCCCAATCCCATCACCGGATACTGCCGCTCCTCCACCATTGGCGTCATCTATCTTCCCCCTTCTGCATCGACGATGTGGTGCTAGGCTCGGGGCGGCGGCTTACATGTGGATGTCGAGCTAACTCCCCAGATCTCTACTCTCTGAGCTCACCCTCTCTCCCTACTCTGTTCACAGGAGGCACGCATCAAAGGCAGCTGTCCAGGCAAAGGGCCAAGGAGTAGGAGCTCGAATGCCAGCGACCATTACTGATGAACCATGTGGTCTGGTGAGTTGGGTGGGTGCCATGTGCTAGTTCAAGCTCGTCAAATCTTCATGTCGCTCTGACACCAAACAGTGCCCTCTTGGCCAGATATATAAGTATGTACTTATCTGTTTTCTCTTCTATGGCAGCTAGTTATTGGCACTGCTTTGCTAGAGTTAGTTATTCTGTACTTGTATCTGAAAATGATGCTTTGAAAAAATAGGTCTGGGCATTAAAGGAATGAATCCCAGTATACGTGCTTGTAACTGAACTAAATTCATACCATCTACTCAATACAAGGTGCAGGGATGTGTAGTGTATACCTGAATCCTACTGAATGTGAGGCAGGCAGCATACGTGCTTGTGTAGCTAATACATGGGTTGTTGAGTTTAAAGCACGAATTATCATGCTGGGACTCCTGGTTATCATGCTGCATAGCTTTGGCAGTTTGGCACAAATTAAATTTTTCAGTGTAAAAATGTTGCTCATTGCTTTGAGTTTGTGAATATTAGCAACCACTTGACCTCATTTAACTACTACTACTTGCTTAGCATATAGTCCATACGCTCTGAAGGATACATCGATTGTGTTTGCCATCATAGCGTAAACTACATTGAGCATATTGTAGTTTGATTGTGGAATTCTAAAGTGTGTTATATTCATGATAAGACATTGAACTGCACTTTTTGGCCACCTATTTAACTGAAATGTCAAGAAATAACTGATTGGCTGAAAATAGACTGGTTTTGGTATAATAATTTGATTTTTGTTTCATGTATATATGCAGATGGAGTTGTGGACTAGTCAAGTTCATTAGTGGACCAACTTGGAAGGTGTGGACAACACATGTTAATTTGTTTTTGTCTGTAATGCTAATATATCTGTCCTGTCGTGTAAACATATGAAATATATTTCTTCCTTTCATAAGATTCTTGGACAGACTGTTGCGAATCATAGAGCTCGTGGCAAAGGTAATATATCCCCATTTATTTTAAATGTATATAAGCAACAATTATACTACTTCGATGACTGTCATACTGTTATCTAAGCAACAATTACCTTCAGCTCTTATGCGTCGATTAGGGTGTCAAAGCTGAATTGTGAAGCTGATAGCTGTCCATTTGTTTGGCCTAAATTGTTTCATGCATGTCAGACCTGTAGTCTATAGAACTATTGTATTGCTAGATATGCTATGTTTTCGTATGCATCATGCCTTAACTTTTAATGCATTGTTGTGTCTTTTAGCTCAGCATCAATGACTAATTTTATTGTTTAACTAAATGTCTCCAATGTACCTGTCCAATTTTATCCTGAGTTCCTAAGCAGTCCTAATATTTATTACAATGCTAACTATTTAGTTGTTCTATCTGGCAGAAATTTGTTGATATGTCCAAGTTGAAACAAGGATTTTGGCTGTCCTCATCCAGGCTGTGGCAAGGTAATTATCTCATCTCTCTCTAGCAATACACTTATATGTTGTCATCGATTTCTAGTGCACTGTGGGTCTGTGGCTAGTATTAACTTGGCAAATTTACTTGAAAGGGAAGACATGCTATCTTGTATTTCATCTAGAGCTAGAACAATAACAGTGATTCTGTCTTGCAACTGTTTTTTGTTAGATAGCATTTCAGTACTATAAAAAGGCTTGTCTCCCAATGGAGTGATGGGAATCCTGATAGATACATATTGGCATACCTTTACTGTAAATCTGTAATCCTACCTTGCAACTTAATGAAATGCTTTCATTAAGTTATTGTTTAAAAGTTACTATCTTAGTATACATTGACAGACCTTTACTTAGCAGCCATAATAGATATATCAAAATTCTTTTTCTTAGTATACACTTTGAAAGTCCTTAGTGTTTATGATAAAAATTTTTCAAATTCAAATTCATTATTTCTGCTAATACAGTCATGTAGTTGTAAAGTACATTCAACTTTAAATACTAAGATGTCGGAAACCATTTACAACTCCACTTGTACTTATTAGACTACTAATTCTGTCATTTTTTTTCAGGAACTTTTGCTGCCACCAGCTTGTGAACAGCAAGCCGATCATAGCACTAATGGATGCGTTGGTTTTCATAGACATGTGCTATGCTAAACTTTTGAACACTAGCTAGGATTAGCCAAACTTTTGATTCATCGAATACTTGAAACAAGGACAAGTTTGATGCTAACTTATATTACATGTATAATGTACTTGTTAAATACATGAATCAATGTATGGATGATATGATCACTTTTCAATGTCATCACTTTTGTGTATGTGAACCAAGGTATGGCTAATGTTTGATCATTAGCTATACCTTCAAATAACTATTATTTTTTTTACCTATTTGATTAAGGTCGATGGACTATCCGTTGCTGAATGTTCTTATTGCGAAAGACTGTCCGTTGCTAAAGGCGCTAATAGATTGTCCGTTGCTAAAACATGGACCGTCGAACGGTCCGTTGCTAAATATGATGTCCGTTGCTGTATAGATACAACAACGGCTTCAATAGCAACGGCAGAGGTTCGTTGCTATATCATTTAGCAACGGATAGTCCATTGCTGTACACCCCCTTCAGCAACGGATTGTCCATGGCTGTTTAAAGGTTGTGGTGTAGTGATTGTGACATAGCGAGTGAAAAATCCAAAGAGGTGTGCCGTCATGGTCATCAAGGACAGACCATATATCCTTGGTACATTGACAATAACTCCTCATCGGCTTTAATCAAATATTAAGTTTCATACTTCAGAAGGTTACGAAACTCCATATTTAACTATGCCAACACAAGGACAATATAAAAAAATAAAGTTATTATATAATTACATCTAATGTATGTGCTTTGCAATAGGAGAAGCATCGTATTTTAATTTCACACAAGCTTAATATTGTCATCAGAATTAACTTGTATTATAGATATCATGCTCATCACAAAATAAATTTTATTCTTTAAATAAGTTTATAAATAGTGAAACATAAATAATATGTATCATTGCTATTGTATTATCCATGAATATTTCGTAGTTTCTTTTTCTCCCATGCAACACACAGGTATGTTTGGTAGTGATAATAAATGACAAAATTACCCTCCACCTTTTTTGAAAAAAGTTGCCATCTCTTGGCTAATTTTGTTAATAATGTGGAAACCGCATAAAGTGTAAGACTACTTAAGGTAATCTGGATAGCCAGAAATCCTAATCTAGTTAGATCTTTGTGATCCTGGATAGCTGAATGCGAATCTCATTCCAAGTACAAAAATTTAAGAATATGAATAGCTAAGAATCTGCAACCGATTAGATCCCTTCAATCCCAAATAAGTTGAATTGAAATCTTAATCCAAATACTAAAAAAATATAAGAATAGAAATCTATATCTTGTATTAAAATTTCAGCCAGTAAAGTTTTTGTCCAACTAGCCAAATAACCAACTGCCTCGGTCAACTGCTCGGAAAGGCACCTGTTCCTTTCTCTCCGATTGGATGGAACTATCGATATTTTTTGTTTGCAAAATGTTTCCGTCCGTATCCTTATTGTTTTCTTTTTTATTTTTTATTACTGTTTGCATTCCCAGCGCTCCCTCCCTGACTTTGTTTTATTTTTCCTTTTATTATGTCTTCAATTTTTTTATAAATAAAAAATAACGAATATGGATTATTGATGTAAATAGAAAAATAATGAATTCTTTAAAACCTCGACTCTTCTCTAATCAAAATAAATATGACCACCGCAAATTATTGATGTAAAGAATTATGAATAAAACTTATTACTATTAGAATCTGGATCAATCTATAAGGTCCAACTAATCATACTGTGGACTCAAGTACTTGTCATTTATTTTGACCAAAATAAACTTATATTCATATTGCACGCATATACCAGTGCAATTCTCGATGAGGCTTCTCATGAATAAATTGAGGTCTTCGTCGTATTCACCGATGACGATAGCAATTGCACGTTTTCACTTGGCTCTCAATATGTTCTGATTTTTTTCCATGGCTAGTTTCAATATTTCAGTTTTTGTCATGACGGTGTTCTTCTACTATGCTTCGACTATATATGTTTATATATTTTTTTCTCTTGTGGTTATTGCTCAACATTAGCCAGCCTTTTCTGACTTTGTTCTCATTCTTTTCCGTGGTTTTCTCCACCTTGTACAAATAAATATAATAAGAGTAAAAGACAAACAATAAATATGAGACCACAACCATTTTAGTGTTTCACTCTTTTAGAAACAAAAAGATTTTTACCACTAAGTTAATTTAATTTGACTTAAACTGATGA
>DXKC01030663.1:0-12810 GCA_031170775.1 Cymbopogon citratus
TGCGCCAGGAGGATATTTGATCTGCACCGTGGAGGAGGAGGCTCTCAGTGGCAGTATTGTGGGGTGATTTTGGGGAGGGAATGGGAGAGGAAGATGAGACCGGGCGGCGGTGGGCACGATGGCACATATCTAGGGTTCGGGGGAGAAATAGAACATGCGTTCGCCTAGTTGGGCTGGGCTAAAATTCTGAGATGGGCTGATGTGGGACCATTTTATAGCGTCAGACAACATGACGATATAAGCAGTTTTGGCGTCAGACTGCATGATGATAAATATACGTGTGTATAGCGTTAGACAACATGACGATATAAGCGGTTTTTGGCGTCAGATGGTCTCTGAGCTAACTGCAGCGTCAGACCGCCCATCGGTAAAGAAAAGTTTTAGCGTCAGAGGTGTGACGCTGATTTGGTGTTGTGGTGTAGTGGATTGATCGGTATGGAAGGGTCGTTTGGGTGTTACTAACGCGTTGCTATGCTTGTCGGCATTGGAGAAGCTCCGGTGAGCTCGCTTGCCGCGCCGCCGCATCGTCGGTCCGCCATGACCGCCGGCGGGCGTGTTGTGGTGCTCGCCCCGGTCGTTTAGCTTGTCAGGAAGTTGCGCGGGGTCTTAGTGGTCGTGGTAGGCCAGACCCCGACGCCGGGGACCTCGCCGCCGGCGAGTTCTCGCCGGCCGAGCACCGGTGAGCCGCCGTGGGCTCGCGGGTTGGCCTGGTAGGCCTGATGGGCCGGCCCATCGCTCAAGCCCATCGGGACATAAAATGGTTTTTCATTTTCTAAAAATGAATTACATGCTATTTCTTGATAATTTATAGAAAAATAAATACTTGTCCAAAAATTATGAAAATCTTTGGTAGCCTCTCTGATAGATGTAGTTTACATGAAAAATTTGAAACTTGGAATTTGAGTACTTTTTGCAGTAGATAAAATTACTTTCTTTAATTAAAAATGGACATTCCATGATTTTTCTAGGATGAAATAATTCTCCAAAAATTATAAAAATTGTTTTGCCATCATCTTAGGCCAAGATGATGCTTCACAAAAATTTTGGACTTATTTTGAAAAAAGTTAATTTATTTCATAATTTATGCTTATTTAAATAATTAATTGAGTAATTAGTTAATTACTTAAGCTATTGATTTAGGAATTGTGTGACTTTGGATTGAGTGTTGCCCATGAGTCAATAAACATAATGATGACCCATGACAAGTGTTTGATGATAGGATCTGTCTTAGGGTTTGTCGGATTGCAACTTTTTCATAAAGGAAAGTTATACTCAAGTACTTAAATATTATTTATCTTCATCACTGCATTATCAAATATCATCATAAGCATTCCATTGAGCATGCATTATCACTCTGTATAGTGGATGATAACTCGGACGTGAGAGTTGAGCTTCCATCTAAATAAGGGGTTTCGATCGAAGAGGGTCTTGATACCCGTGGTGCCCCATAAGAAGTCGTCTTCCCTGCAAATCAAGGCAAGCCCCGGTGCATTTAAACCCTTTTCCTTGGATTGTGAAAGTTTTATTCACTGGACTTATGAAATGCTGCATTAAGTTTTAGGGGAGTATAAATTACCTATTTGTTGCATTACGAACCTTGATTCCTGAACTATTATCCTCGATAAACTGATTTAACGATTTTACTAAGTGTTTAGCTATGCTTAGCCATGCTTAGACTTCAGTAGAAGTCGAATGACGGATTCATCATTCGCGAGATATAGGTTTACATTTTATCTTCTGGCCTGATGGCAGATCATGAGAACATATGAACATGTTTATGGTAATAAATTGAGTCCGAACGGGTAACTTGCTTTGGGAATGGAGTCCCTTAGTAGTGTTTCCGTCTGTTGACGACCTAGGACCCATCCGTTGTTGAACTGTGTGAACCGAGACTTGTAACTGACCACATACTCCGGTAAGCCTAATCACGGCTATTCTATCGTGAGAAAGGTTACCCACGCACTGGGAGTGGAGAGATGGCGGGAGTAGTGGAGACCCTCGGGGGACAAGGTCTCAGGTTCGAGGGGTACCGAACTCTCGGGTGGCGTGGAGCCATTCTGGCCATAGAGGATCCGTTGGAGGAAGGTTGACATATGCAAGATGGGATCCACATATGTCGTGTGGTTAGGGATTCCCAGCTAGGTATAATCGATTTGAATTGTCATTGCTCCTCGGTTAAGGAGACACGATTCTCTGTTCCTCAACGTAGTAATAAGTGGAACTTGATAGAATTTTGTAAGGGTGGATAATGTTATGGATTAGACCTAGAATAGGATCACTTAGAGATTTGGATATTCATTAATAAAGTAGTAAATATTAAGTAAATGAATTTAGAAAAGCTTTTCTGCAAAAGAACTTGATTCTTACTAAACCTTACCTTGATATCCCTTTAAGCCAGCATATCCTCGAGAGTCTTTTCTTTTTGTCGGGTAAGTCTTGCGGAGTACAATTATGTACTCAGGGTTTGTTAAACCCCCTGTTGCAGGAGAAGTTTCCGAAGAGGTCTGTTTCGGACCATGTTGTATGACGGTCGTCTCCATGGACGACGATGAGTAATTGGATAGACCCTTGGGCAGGATTGTTTAAAAGTTTGTATAATACTGTATCGCTACTCCACTAGTATGGTTTTGTAATAAATATACTTAAAGTTTGTAGTTTTAAATAAATGGTTTGTAAATTAAAGTTATTGTAAGACTTCTGCTCTTTTACTCCAATGTATATTATTTATTGTAAAACTATTGTAATACTGCAATGTCTTGAATAATGATCAATCTTGCTTGGAGAATCATGGATGATTCGGGCGTCGACCCGACAGTCCCCTTAGGTAATGGAACTCATGCATAGCCGTCGGAGGCCCTTAGGACGATGACGTGTGTGTGGGCCATATTACATAGGAGGTTCTGCCACAGCTTGGTATCAGAGCCGGATCATTATTATCGAGTGGTTGTGGTATTCTTTACAAAACATCAAAATGTTTTGGGTCAAATAAATCTAATTTGAATATTTTGGTCCAAATTGCTTCTAACTTATCTCAATTCATTTCTGATATCTCTAATTCTAGATTAAAAGGTTCTTGGTGGAATAGTGAATAATATAGTGCCCTATGTTATAGAAAGTTTATATCTATAAGCTTTAAATCTTTATGTGTTTGATTCATAAGTTTGATTCATGCATCATGCCAAATTTATTTAAATAATAAATACTTCCCCTTTAAAGTGATTTGGGTTAGGAATGTTGGTCCTATTCTTGCTAACCTATAGATTCTTCCCTATGTATTCTTATTCTGGATCTATCTATTCTACAGGATGGCCCATACTAAGGACACCCCTAAGAAGAAGACGGGTCCAAAGGGAGTTTCTCGTCACCAGCTTGCCCCTCGGGGTGATTTAGGAGCAAGTAGTAGCAACCCTCCTCCTGACCCTCAAGCCGAGGTGGTCAGACTAACTACCGCCCTGGGTCAAGCCAAAGAACAGACAGCCACACTATGACGTACCAATAATTTTATTAGACAGCTTTGAAATGAAGCGTGGGAGTGAGAAGACGCTGCAAGAGAGAATCCAAGAGCTAAAATTTTATGTCCAACATATTGAGCAACATAATATAGAGCTGTCTAATGAAGTTCAAAGATTAGAGAATCTGGTGGATCCTGAGTATCAGCGCCAAGCCACTCAAGATGATCTAGGGATTGTAATGGGAAGTGATGATGAAGAAGTGGATCCTGAAGAAAATGAAGGCAAAGATCATGAAGTGATCGCCGTGGACTCTGAGGAAGAGGATCAGGAAGAAGCAATGGAAGAAGATCCTGAAGAAGAGGAAGATTTAGAAGAGGAAGATCCTGAGATGCTCGAAGAATATGAAGATGAAGAAGAAGAAGAAGTGATTCCTGTCACAAGCAATGAAGATGAGTGAGATGTTAGGAATCATTGACGTGTAGAATAGAAGTGCCCTCAATTATCCTAAAAAATGGGATGAATGCTTACCTTTGGCAGAATTTTCATACAATAACAGTTATCAAGAAAGTATAAAGATGGCACCTTTTGAAGCCTTATATGGTCGTCGATGCCGAACTCCTTTGAATTGGTCTGAAACTAGAGAAAGATGGTTCTTTGGAGTTGATCTTGTGAAAGAAACTGAAGAGAAGGTGAGACAGATACAAAATAATTTGAAGATGGCGCAATCCCATCAGAAAAGCTATGCTGATAATAGGCGTAGGCCTTTATTCTTCAAAGTAGAGGATTATGTTTATCTGAAGGTGTCCCCAATGAAAGGAGTCACTCGCTTCGGAGTGAAGGGCAAATTAGCGCCTCGCTATATTGGCCCATTCCAAATCATAGAAAGATGTGGACAAGTGGCATATCGATTAAAGTTACCTGATCAGTTGTCAGCAGTGCATAATATATTCCATGTCTCATAGCTGAAGAAATGCCTTCGAGTGCCTGATCGAGTTATTGATATTGAAGGAGTTGATTTAGAACCTGACTTGACCTACTCTGAGTATCCAATCAGAGTGTTGGATCAGAAAGGTCGAGTTACTCAAAGACAGATGTCAAGTATTACAAAGTGCAATGGAATCAACATTCTGAAGAAGAAGCTACGTCCAAAGATTATCTGATAGAACATTTTTTTGGAGTTTCTCGCTTCCATTTAGTTGTAACTTATCCTTTTAGACAATGTAATATGAAACCCCTTGGTTGCTTAATGGGAATGTTTGAAATGAGTTTGCTTGACATGTTTCCTTTTTCACTACTTAGCCCTAAGCTTTAAATCTCAGGATGAGATTTCTTTAAGGGGAAGGAGCTGTAACACCATTGGTGTTAAGCAACTAAAGCATGCCATGTCATCATATGCATTACATAAAATCATAATTAGAAAACTAAAAATGCATCCACTAAAAGGAATTTTTATTCATAGGTGGGATGTGTTTTAATTATATAGATGTGATATGGTTGGATTTTGTTTTGGAATGTTTAATTGATCTCTAGTTAGTCAATTTTAACGTTGGAATTCAATTTGAGTTGGAACTAGAAATGCTCGCGGCGTTGCCGCTTATGGCCAGTTAGGACCCGTGGTATTTTTGTGTAGCAAATAATTATTTCTTGTGAAGTGAGTTGTACAATCTTTTTTTGGCTATATTTATTGTGGAGGAAGAAATTTAAGAAGTATTTATTAAGAGAGAGGTTGGTTTTTTATGTAATAACGAGTCTTTTTTTATATGTGTTATGGGTGTGCTATGATAAAAAATTCTTAGAAATTTGAACAAATAAGCTAGCTCTATTAATTGTTTTTTAGGAAAGTCTAGAGAAATATAGATTTGCATTTATAGCAATAATATTATAATAAATATGCTTTGTTATATATTTACAGTGTAGTGCTGTTTGTGTAGAGTTCAACAAATTTGGTTTGGTATTTTTTTGATTGCTTTGTTATAATTTTTATATTGTTTGAGCCTATTTAGATAAATAATAAGTTCACTGGAAAATATAAAAGCCTTTCGGGCCCAAATCAGCCCAGCGATGGAGGCCGGCCCATGAAACCGGCCCATAAAGGAGGCCTGAGATGCAGCTGGACCGTGTGTCATTTTCTAAAAAGGTCGAGGGCGTTTTTGCAAAATTTTATGAGAGAGGAGGCCGGACTGCGGGTTATATTTCGTCAAAGTTCGAGGGTCTTTTTGCAAAAATAGTGAGGTTCGCCCGATCTGGGCCGTCCGCGTGCCCGATCGGACGGCCACGAACGGCGCGCGACGTGGCCACCTTCCCTGGCCAGAGGATGTTGCTGCTTTCATATATAGAGATTATAATACAAAAGCTTTAATAATCTATTTTTCTATTTATCCTCTTTTCTATAAATCAAAATCTTAGCATAATTTGACTATGGTCTAAAAAGTAATTTTCTTGCTCTCTTTGAGATGAACAAGTTTGGTATACAAATTTTTTCAAGTTTCCATATTTTCGAGTTTCCATATAAAATTTAAAGTAATTTCAAATTGATTCAAATCTCAAATGCCTCTCCTATTCACAATTTCAAAATAGAGGCATAATTTCAAAATGATTTCTATACCAAAAATGAAGGTTTTGAAAAGTTAGAAAACTTTATTTTTGGAGAATTTTAAGTTCTTATATGCATTTGGGAGAAATTCAAAAGGGGGTAAATTAGGGTTTTTATATTTTTCAAATTTGGATTTGAATTTCAAAAACTAAACAGAATTTTGAAATACTTCTTTAAGCAAAGTTGTTCATCTCAATTTTTGGAGCAACTTTTATTTTTGGAGATTTTTGAGTTATTATATAAAATTTGAAGTAATATGGAAAATCAAGGCAGTGGCATTTTCGTAATTTGTCTGAAATTGACTAGTAATAGGGGGAGCTTCCACCGGCCGGCCGCCACCTCGCCGCCGGTGGCCTTCCACGGCCTTCTGGCCGGCTCCCCTCGCCACCTCGCCTCGCCTGGACGGTTCCGACGCCTCGTGGCCTCCTCCTACTCGCCCTCGACGCCTATAAAGGTCCCAACCGCCGTCGGGTTCGTCTTTTCTTCTTTTTCAGCCATCGCCGATGACCTCTGCCTCGCCGCCGATTTCATCGTCATCACACAACATTTATCCATTATATCCTGCCACAAGTTCCACACCCTCCTTGCGGATCATTTGAGCCTACTCATGTACCTGCTTGTCCACCACCGCCGCCGTGTGGCCTCATCTTCCTCACGGCAGGCAAGGCACCGTCGTGACGCTTTTCACCGTTCTCAGCTCGGGTTAGTGGACCACAGCTTGCATATCCTTGTGTTCTAGCCTTCTATTATCATGGCGATGCTCATGCGCTCGCTTTTTGGTGTTATAGATGCCCAGACGCGTCGGGACATGAAGCTACTCGACAGTTCACGCCGCCGCAACCGCCATCGCCGTCAAGACCTTCCCTCCGGACCTTCTTCCTCCAATCTAGCGCAAGCATCGGGGTCTGGGTGAGCTTCTGGTCACGACCGCACCTTTGTCTTGTCCATCTGCGGGCTAGGGTCGCCGGAACATGTGTCGCCGGCGAGCTCCGTCTTGCCGCTCCGCCGCAGGCGACCCTGCGCTCGCTAGGAGCTTTGTTTCTTTCGATTGATCGGTATGGAAGGGTCGTTTGGGTGTTACTAACGCGTTGCTATGCTCGTCGGCACTAGAGAAGCTCCGGCGAGCTCGCTTGCCGTGCCGCCGTGCCGCTGGTCCACCATGACCGCCGGCGGGCATGTTGTGGAGCTCGCCCCCGTCGTTTAGCTTGTCAGGATGTTGCACGGGGTCTTAGTGGTCGTGGTAGGCCAGACCCCGACGCCGGGGACCTCACCGCCGGCGAGTTCTCGCCGGTCGAGCGCCGGTGAGCCGCCGTGGGCTCGCGGGCCGGCCTGGTAGGCCTGATGGGCCGGCCCATCGCGTTAGGCCCATCGGGACAGAAAATGGTTTTTCATTTTCTAAATATGAATTACATGTTATTTCTTGATAATTTATAGAAAAAAAAATACTTGTCCAAAAATTATGAAAATGTTTGGGTAGGCTCTCTGATAGATGTAGTTTACATGAAAAATTTGAAACTTGGAATTTGAGTACTTTTTGCAGTAGATAAAATTACTTTCTTTAATTAAAAAATAGATTTTCTATGATTTTTCTAGGATAAAATAATTCTCCAAAAATTATGAAAATTATTTTTCCATCATCTTAGGCCAAGATGATGCTTCACAAAAAGTTTGGACTTATTTTGAAAAAGTTGATTTATTTCATAATTTATGCTTATTTAAATAATTAATTAATTGAGTAATTAGTTAATTACTTAAGCTATTGATTTAGGAATTGTGTGACTTTGGATTGAGTGTTGCCCATGAGTCAATAAACATAATGATGACCCATGACAAGTGTTTGATGATAGGATCTGTATTAGGGTTTGTCGGATTGCAACTTTTTCATGAAGGAAAGTTGTACTCAAGTACTTAAATATTATTTATCTTCAACACGCATTATCAAATATCATCGTAAACATTCCATTGAGCTTGCATTATCACTCCATATTGTGGACAATAACTCGGACGTGAGAGTTGAGCTTCAGTCTGAAGAAGGGGTTTCGGTCGAAGTGGGTCTTAATACCTATGGTGCCCCAGAAGTCGTCTACCATGCAAATCAAGGCAAGCCTTGATGCATTTAAACTCTTTTCCTTGGATTGCAAAAGTTTTATTCACTAGACTTATGAAATGCAGCATTAAGTTTTAAGGGAGTACAAATTGCCTATTTGTTGCATTACCAACCTTGATTCCTAAACTATTATCCTCGGTAAACTGATTTAATGATTTTACTAAGTGTTTAGCTATGCTTAGCCATGCTTAGACTTTGGTAGAAGTCGAATGATGGTTTCATCATTCGCGAGATATAGGTTTACATTTTATCTTCAGGCCTGATGGCAGATCATGAGAACATATGAACATGTTTATGGTAATAAATTGAGTCCGGACGGGTAACTTGCTTTGGGAATGGAGTCCCTTAGTAGTGTTTCCGTCTGTTGACGACCTAGGACCCATCCGTTGTTGAACTGTGTGAACCGAGACTTGTAACTAACCACATACTCTAATAAGCCTGATCACGGCTATTCTATCGCGAGAAAGGTTACCCGCACACTGGGGGTGAAGAGATGGCGGGAGTGGCGGAGACCCTCAGGGGACAAGGTCTCGGGTTCGAGGGGTACCATACTCTTGGGTGGCGCAGAGCCGTTCTGGCCATAGAGGATCCGTTGGAGGAAGGTTAACATATGCAAGATGGGATCTACATATGTCGTGTGGTTAGGGATCCCCAGCTGGGTATAATCGATTCGAATCATCGTTGCTCCTTGGTTAAGGAGACTTGATTCTCTGTTCCTCAACGTAGTAATAAGTGGAACTTGATAGAATTTTGTAAGGGAGGATAATGTTATGGATTAGACCTGGAATAGGATCACTTAGAGATTTGGATATTCATTAATAAAGTAGTAAATATTAAGTAAATGAATTTAGAAAAGCTTTTCTGTAAAAGAACTTGATTCTTACTAAACCTTACCTTGATATCCCTTTAAGCCAACATATCCTTGAGAGTCTTTTCTTTTTTATTGGGTAAGTCTTGCGGAGTACAATTGTGTACTTAGGGTTTGTTAAACCCTTGTTGCAGGAGAAGTTTTCGAAGAGGTCTGTTTCGGACCATGTTGTATGACGGTCGTCTCCATGGACGACGATGAGTAATTGGATAAACCCTTGGGCAGGGTTGTTTAAAAGTTTGTATAATACTGTATCGCTACTCCACTACTATGGTTTTGTAATAAATATACTTAAGGTTTGTAGTTTTAAATAAATGGTTTGTAAATTAAAGTTATTGTAAGACTTCCGCTCTTTTACTCCAATGTATATTATTTGTTGTAAAACTGTTGTAATACTGCATTGCTCGAATAATGATCGATCTTGCTTGGAGAATCGTGGATGATTCTGGCATCGACCCAACAGTCCCCTTAGGTAATGGAACTGATGCATAGCCGTCGGAGGTCCTTAGGACGATGACGTGTGCGTGTGGGCCATATTACTTAGGAGGTTCTACCATAGTTCCGCTCTATTACAGGGAAGCTGACGCCTTTTTTGCCCTTGGCCGAAGACCGACGCCCTCCGTTTCGCCCTGATCCACAAGGTCGAGCCCGAATCCTGCCGGCGCCGTCCTTGACGACATCGACGACCTCTCTTTTTATTATCCTTGTCATTTATACAATTGTATACACGATCTATATATTCTTGACCTATCTATGTATATGCCTGTGTCGTGCCTTCGTGCCGGTCTATCTATTCTTCTGTCCTCGATATACTTCTCTGCTAGGTCTCCCTCCTCACCATGCTCGCCGAACCCCGGACACACACGCGCACGCTGGAATGCTTAAACGACTGCGTCACCTCCCCCTAGATGTAGGACAAGGGCGGCGTCGAGCCTCCGTCAGAGCTCCGCCGTGCTGAGCGGATTTACCAAGGACCCCAGCACCTTTGCGAGCGAGGGAGATCTGTGCGGCCTTGCCTTGACCACAGTTACGCGTTGCGCATCCCCGACAGATCGATAGATAGGATACGATCCTCACTGCCACGACGTGCGCGCGTCGGTGCGCCGCCGTATATGCTCAGCGATCCAGTGAACCCAGCACCTTTCTGGGGGAGGATGGCCGTGGGTCGTTCGTCAAGATTAGTGACGCCAAACTACGAAGGAAAGACAGAAGACCAAGCCTCGCTAGAGCAAAGCTTAGGGGAAGAAAAGAAGGAGAAGAGAAGGGAGGTAGGAGTTGAGAAGAAAGATGGAGGAAAAGGGAAGGGAAAGATGAAGATTGGGGAAAAGAAAAGGACGTGGACCATGCCACTGCTGGTGGACCAGCATACTCGCATCCACCATACACCGTACGCACGAACCCGAGCCCCGCCTAAACTAGCTCCAATAGACCCTGTCCACCTAGATCGAGAAGGAGACAAAGCAGAATGAACCCGGGCCGTGTGAACCTTTGGACTGACATACTGGCCCATTTACAGCCCAGTATGACCCACTATGATGATGCCATGCTGACATCATCATCGCGTGATGCTGACGTCACCTCGACCATACCAGACTTGCCACATCAGCAGACACGCAGACGCCACATGGACCAGCCATACGTGTCACCACCAGAAACTGCCATGTGTCGACCCCAGGATTATTCGACCTTTTATCCTTTTCAGAATATGTATTAAACCTCGCAAATTCATAACTAATTCATATGAGCTCAGAAAAATATGATACAAGTGTCTGAATTTTCTATAAATCAAACACAACGTCATGAGCTTATGTTTGAGTGCATTTGGATCTTTATAGTATTCATTTGGTTCTTTGTGATTCTATAGGAGTCGCTAACGCGACTAGTACGTCTCGATTTCAGAGTCCAACGAGGAGAGATCTGAGGAAGGAGACTACGAACACGGAAAGAAGATGATGAACACAAGGACGGAAACCCCGCTGATCGACTACACTGACAGAAGGAGAATTGTACCACTACTTCCTCGACATTGCAGGTGTCATGGCACCACCCTCTTTTAGAGAATCCTATTAGGCATGGCATAATAATAGAATTGCTAGCACTTTATATTTATTCCTTTGCTAGTATAGTGATGTATGCTTTTGTCTGAACTACTACTACCCTGATTAAGCCACTATACCTGATTCCCTAGCTTTGCGCTCGCACTTTTATATATATGCTCTCCTGCTTGCTTGTATATTATCACACTATTATAACTCCACTTTGCATTGTATCTATGATGTGATGCGGGTGGTGAACCCATGGGAATGGCTTGGCTTGGGATGTCAAGCTGGGTGGACTTGATGGACTTGATGGACTCTTGGCGAGTATCTGGGATGTTGGGTGGATGATTACGGCAGGGTGTAGGGTGAGGGTTGAGTCGGCTAAGTAGAAATATACAATGAGCTTTTGGAGCAAGTCTTGCTAGGGGGTACGACCTAGGTATCCCCACCTATGATTACCTGTGGCGGGCAAATGGATCTGAGGTGATTTCGGGTTGGAGAGCTTGGTGGAGAGAGGTCCCAGAACGGAAGGTGCTGTTGTGGCACAGGGTATTGAATACCTCACGAGAAGATGCCCTGTTTGGCTAAACCAAGGACCTGACAGACTCTAGTATCAGCTTCATAGGAATCCTTTACTTTCCAGTCGCTCCTGTATGGGCGGGAGACGGCTCAGCCACTAGGTAGGATGATGCCACTACTACTGGGAAGTTAGCGGATAGTGTAGGAAGGTACGGGCATGGAGACCCACATCCTTCTGAGACAGCATAGTAGCCCCATGGCCCGGTACTATGGCCTCACAGACTCAGCATGCCGGTTCGTACCCGGGGTGCCCTAGGGCTGAGTGGTAGGGTGGCATCGGCCTAGGATAGGAGGAGACCAGAATCTGCCAAGATGGTGATCAACATCGATGATGGCTATCTTGTGGAATTGTAAAACCTCTGCAGAGTGTATGGTTGATCGATCGATACATATGCCGATTCATCGGCTATGGACCTTTCCTATGTTCTGTTGCACTAGACACTAGTGAGAGGAGTGTTCTACCTCCCCCGAGAGATACTTCCGGTCGTGAGCCCTTAGGTTGGGGGCTGCAGGTCGCTGAGACAGGCAGAGCAGGAGTCTGGCCTGGCCATGTTAACACTGGATTTTGGTAAAGATTGAGGAGATGACAAATGGGCCAGCATGTGACAGACAGAGCATTCGCCAAACATTGGTACAGTCAGTTGACTCCTGCTAGTTCAGCAAACGTTTGTGCGGTCGGCTAATCCCTGACGATTCGGCAAGAGACCATACGGTCGGTTATCTCAGAAGACGGCGGCTCTATTCGGGAAAACGAAAGATGGCAAGTGAAAACCGATTAGAGGGAAAGAAACATGATAATGAAGGACTCCGAGAAGGTTTAGAGCTAAAAGATCGTCATACTTTTGAGTTTCCTTTGAATATTTTGTAATCGTAATATCTTAGGACTCCTGTTCTGGGGTATAAATATGAATCCCTATCATTGTAAAACAACAACAATCAAATCAATACAACCGGCCCCGTGCCACCTTTCGAGTCCTTAGTCGTGTCGTCGAGTTCTTTGAGAGGAATCATCGATCCGTCGACCTCCGTAAGTCCCGACAACCTTGCTACCATGTCTAGTATCATGCGGTGGATTTAGACGTTGGTGCAAGTAGTCTTGTTCGTCTCGACTGGATGGCCGTGCGGCAGGCATCTGCTTGATGATCAAGAAGTCTTTACTTATGCCTTGTATC
>DXKC01030664.1:0-12842 GCA_031170775.1 Cymbopogon citratus
CGTGGCCGTCGGCAAAGCCTCCTTTGCCGACGTCTTCGTTGCCGACGGCTCTTTGCCGACGGCCTCTTGGAAAACCGTCGGCAAAGGCTTTGCCGACGGCGAAAATGCCTTTGCCGACGGTATTTGGCCGTCGGCAAAGATGGCGATTCTGGTAGTGTGCGACTAGCTAGCTAGCTCGATGGATATAAGTGAGTGACATGATCGAGCAATGCAAGCGGGTTGCACGAATAATATATAGTAGAGAGATAGCACCGTCACGCGGACATGCACACGGCCGGGCGCGCGCGCAGTCGTGTGCTTGGCATTATGGAGGCACTTGGATAGATAGACGTGTGCGTTTCTTCCAACAGAGAGCTAGCTATACAGCGCAAGCTAGAGGATACATAAATTTGGGGTAAGAATGGTGCAAGCAAAGCGTATACTGTGAATGATCTGACTGATCAGACAAATGCCTTATACTCCAACTCTTGTGGGGTATGCATGGGGCATCGATCTCCGCCGTAGAGCCGAGTGCTTGCTGCGCTCAACATGCATATATAGAACGTCTGCCAGGAGGGTTCCAGACTTCTTCTTGATTAGTCCACATCATACCTCGTAGCTACTACTGTTGTGATAAACATGAAGCTTTGCGTGCGTGTATTGTCACCGAATTGTGATGGAGAAGCCGACCATTCATGGAGGAGGATTGCTGAACTTGATTGAGCTTGTTTTTTTTTATTGCCTCAATCTTACGGTAGAAGTTGTAGTATCTGAACTCACGCACTTAACACACACCGCACGTATACAACCCACTCACACACACCCCTAAGTGCGTAAGCTAGATCTACATTCTATATCTAGGCAAAGAACCACGGCTGATAGATATGACAGTGGTGATACATCCGTATGAGGCAACTAGGATTGGGAACCTACTGTTCCCGGTGGGAAATCTGAGGCGAGCAGCGCTAGAACCCCAGACCGGTGGCTTCCACACCTGAAAGACTCACCAACGTAACCGAGCTAACGCTCGTTCCCGAACTTGATTGAGCTTGTTAGTCCGAGGGATTATGACATTTGCGGGTGTGCATGCATGCTATGCGGTCCATATATGCATGTGCTTTTGCTATATACCCTATACTTCAGATCACATCATTCTTTCTCGTATTAGGGTCCATAATCACTAGCTCACGAAAAATAAGGATGTTGATAGATCAACCTCTCTTGCCATTATTATGAAAAATAAACAAAATGGTTTGATTAGAACTAGGACTAGCTTACTCCCTACTTCCCTTAATGTCCATCGTTCTAGATTTTGGCCAAGGAATCAAAGGAAGAAGGAAAAAGACCCAAACACTCCTATATCATCAGTTGCAGTTTGTCATTAAATGTTGGGACAATTTGCTACAGGATATACTGAAAGTGGAGCACATTTGCTGGTGCACACCTCCACTTTCAAAATTTGCTGAGGGACACTATAAGTGGAGCACATGTTGTTGTTGGACACTGAGAGTGTCTTTTAGCAAATGAATTTAAGTGAAAAACATTTGCTGAAAGACACTTTCAGTGTCTAGCAGAAAAATGTGCTCCACTTCTAGTGTCCCTCAGCCAATTTCAAAAGTGGAGGTGTGTGGCACCCAATTTTGAACATTAGCGATGTCCCACAACCAATTTTCTCTTAAAGGTTTCCATCTTGGATTGAAATATGAACATGCCATCAATCACTTTTCAAAACATAGACACTAAATCTCATGTAGGCAAGTTGTACCACAAGGAACCTATCAGTCGAGCTATACACTAAGTTTGTCTCTATTAAGATGGAGGTGGGCGATGTCAAACGATTTTTTAGGGAAACATTAATTAATTTCCATTACTAAAATGAAGCTGAATCATCAGCAATGACATACCGAATACAAGCCAAAATGGAGACTATAAAAGGTTCCTCGTCCGGATCACAACCATAAATAAAACATACTTATTTTTGTTTTTAGAAGTATTTATAGATTCCAATATTTAACCAAGTTCAAGTTCAAACTTCTTAAGGACTGCAATATGAAATAATTGAATATGTGTGTGAAATTTTATATTAAAAAAATAAAATTAAGGAATTTGGGATGTGTTGAATAGCATTTTTAACAAAAATTCTGACCTTTTTTGAGACAATTTAATAGAACTTTGAAGAGAAATGTAGTTTACATAATTACATGACATGTTTAGTATAATGAAAAGTGACATGTTCATCTAAAACATCATATAATCTCATCTGTCTATATATTTTATTGATTGAGATTATGTGTGCTCGTATTTGTCTTTGACAATCCTCATTATTCCCGAGTTAATGTGGCTCACCGAAAAAGAGAGTACGTAGAATATATACCATGGGTTCTACTACGGCTACTGCATCACACTGATTGAAAACGACAAAATACGTTGGTTTTGCTAATCTAAGCCGCTGCGGAATCTGTTCAAAGTTTAGGTAGAACAGCTACGGAAACAGAGAAGCGCTATTTTGTAGAGATACTTTTTGGGCTAAAAAAAATTGTCATGACAATTTTGCCGTGACGGCACGGAACGTAAACATGCTGCTTTTTTCGCGACGGTAGAACGGAGTTTTTGCTTGGTGAGACGGACTCCATCAGGACCTCAAGTGGGAGGTGTTTGTCTCGCAGAACCGTGTACCCACCCAACTAGGGTACCCACACATCGCTGCTGTTTCTCGCAGAACAGTGGCGGAATGGCCGGATCCCTCATCGATGCATGCATGGACCGCCTCGCCGTCGATCGGTTGCCGATCGTGTGGGGGCAGCCGGCAGGCGAGGACGGATCGGAGCTGCTGGCTGATGCATGGTTGCGGAGAGGTCAAAGCGGAGAGATGGCCGGCGAGTGTTTAAAGGCGGCACCAGATGACCGTTGATGACTAGGGAGGCCTTCGAATTCCTGACTTGGAGCGCGCTAGTCTCATAGAGTACTTGTGGCTCGAGTAAACAGTCAAAACTCAAAACCTTTTGAATTTCGAAAACAAAATCTGGCTTGCTTGTAGCACAACCACAACAGTAGTACCGCTCCTCACTGCCTCCCCTCAACCGCTCAGCTGCCCACGACGACGACAATGACGACGACCGAGGCCACCATGACGACCGCCACGGCGGCGGAACGCGGCGGCCGTACCATCCGGCTCTTCGTCGACGACTCCACGGGCCGCGTGGTGCTCGCGGAGGCCGGCGAGGACGCCGTCGCCTTCATCGTCTCCGTCCTCGCCGACCCCCGCGCCGCCGTCGACGAGATGCTCCGTCAGGACCCCGCCTTCGCCGCCGCCGGCTGCTACGCCAGTCTCGCCGCCTTCGAGTCCCTCCTGCCGCGGTCCGCCACTTCCTCCCTCGCGCCGGCGCCGCCGCGGGCCGCCGCGGGCAAGGGCAAGGGAAGGGGAATCATGGCGTGGCGCCTCTTCCGCTGCGACCACCTCGGCTGCCGCTGCAGCGACGTCGCGTCGCGGTCACCCGGCTCCGCGTGCCCCTGCGCGTCCTGCGGCGCCGCCACCCGGCTCCACTTCCTCGAGGCCTGCTTCTACCGCCGGCCCGACGGGAGCGCCGTGACCGCGAGCCGCGGCGCCGGCTGGAGCGGCGACACCTTCTACCGCTGCAAGGTGCGCGACGCCGAGCGCGGCCGCGACTTCCCGCAGTGCCGCTACCGCGTCACGGACGAGCGCGGGGTCCGGTGCCCGCTCTGCCACGGCCTCACCTCCGTCGAGGTCAAGTGCGCCGCCAAGGGCGACGGTGGTGGTGGTGGCGAGCCGCCAGCTGCTGGATCCGGGTCCGACTCCTCGTGCCGCTACGCCATCCTCGACGACCTCACCGTCAAGCCCGTCGTCGGCATCGGGGTCGCCGCGCTGCTCTCCGCCGTCGGCGTCATGGCCGACCCAGCCGCATTGCGCGAGGTGGACGTGGCCTTCGGGTACAAGGAGGTGCGCGCGGTCTCTCGATCGCTTCCCTCTGAATCGAAGCTTATCGTCTTACTAGTAGTGTTCTGGCTTGTCAGGGCCTCGGCATGATCTGGGATTCGCTCCACTCCAAGACCGTTCTAACCAACGTCTTCCGCTCCGCCGTCGTCGCTGGGGCTGGGGCCGCCACGCGCAGCCGCCGCCGCCGTCCATGATCGCCAGTGTAGTTTCTCGTCTATCAGCGCATGCTTTTTTTGCTAGGTTACTTGACAGCAGCTCAATAATTACGGAACCCGAGTAGAATTGGTTGAGAATCTGTGAACTTTGCATTTGATGTTCTCGTTGCTGGCTCGGTGCCGCCTCGCCTCGGTAGTATTGTCAACTGTAAACCGAGTTTTTATCAGTATCCGAAGATAATAATCTGGCATATCTTTTTCCAAATCGTGCTGCTAGTTACAACACCATTGGCAATTGGCATGGAAGACGATAACTTCAGTTGAGGGACGATGTGTCAAGCAGGTATCGAGTTCCCGTCCAATCAGTTGTTTGTTTTCCGAGTCTTTCTGAATGCTTGTGTTGATGTGATCTCTGTGTTGAAATCTTAGCTCAAAATTGCTTGCTTCAGAGAGAGTATTATACATTTACATTTTATTACGGGGCAAGTTATGTGTAAATATGCTATCCAAGTCAAGACGCCACCAGTTTTATCCACAAGTTGTTACCTTTCAAGAACTAGTTCATTGAATGTTTAATTTGTAACTTCTGTTCAAATTGCCACAATGTAACCAGACATTTATTTAAGTTTTCACGTAGCCAAAATGGAAAGTACTGTACATCATAATTTCACAACCTAGTACTATTTATTTATTAAAGTTGCAAGGGACACCAAGAAACAACCATGACAATCTAATTTCGATATATAACAATTAAGTTGGCTGATGACTTCCTTTGGGTTTCATAGCCTCAACGGAGTTAGACCCAGAATTACATGCATATTTGGTTTTAAAACCACAGAACAGCATCTTAAAGGGAAAAAAAAGATTTGATTTTACAACGGTTCATAGGTTACCCTAATCCATTTCCCAAGTAGGCAAAGATTAAAAAAGAAGTGGTTACAAAGCGAATGATTATGGATGCAACAAATGGAGCTCTGTTCGGTTCATATATCTCAAAATTTGGATTATGTTGAATAATTTACAAGATACGGTTGTGCACAAGCACAAGCACATAAGCACAGCTATTAAACATAATACTCTTCCAGAACTTTGACGTGTTATGCCTCTCGTACAAATTTATCAGTGTCCGAAAATTGCACATTCATTCTATACCATGCAAAAATAGAATGCTGCAATACACTCAAACTAAAAGAATCAAACTATAGCTAATTGCTGTCCCTTGAGAACCCAGAATTTTTGCCATGACACTTGAACTGCTGTCTCACGAAGTAGACTTGGGGAAGGTGAGATCCTTAAGTTGCTGTTGGTCTACTGCTGATGGTGCTTTGGTGTGTGCACACTGAGCAGTCATGGTCTTGGGGAAAGCAATCACATCTCGGATCGAGCTCTCACCAGCCAAAAGCATCACCAACCGATCCAATCCATAAGCAATGCCTCCTGCAATGACATTTCAAATACACCCAAAAAATAAGAAAAAAAAATAGCGTAACATATAAATAGCTCTATAATGTTGTGAACAAAGTTACACTATCTTGAATCAATTCACTGTCAGAAGGTTTATGTTGATCAATATATAGAATTGCTCTAAAAGGGCTGCTACAATTTGAGTAGCAGTTTAGTGAAGAAGAGAAACACCAGAAAAAAAATAGTTCAGCAATCGCTTTAAGGTAAAACAGAAGTACAATACTTGGAGTTTATTGTGATTGAACAGCCATACCATGTGGTGGAGCACCCATGTGGAAGCATTCCACAAGGTAGCCAAATTTCTCCTCTGCCTGCATTAGAAGCAAGGAATACTGTGTTAGAGATCACAAAAGAACGAGCAGCACTGCAATCAGCATATTCTCCACAATAGTGATCTTGGGCAGATTTCATTTCCACATGGCCATCTGTAACATGTATGTGATTTTAAAAAGATTGTCGCTCTGTCGGTAACAGTATCACTGGATGATTTAGAGAGAATCATGGGGCTCTCAAATTTCATCAATATCTGACATCAATTATATATCTTGAGTTCTGTGTTGTTCTGAAACTCCATTGCATTACAACTGCCCAACTAAGTCACCTCTTTCACCTTCAGTGTGGAAAATTGCTTGAAAAAGGCTTTGTTATGCAGAGACATGATAAAACACTTGCAGCAAGACATGGTATCATTTTTCTGAAGAAAAAAAACAAGAAAACAAAATAATTAATACCATAGGCAAGAGCAAGCTTTACCATGATATAATTTGTCCTTTTAAAAAGCTTATTGCTCCATCCATTTTAAAATCCCCAACACATTAGCACCAGCGTTGGGCCATTCTGCTCCAGCCCACGGACCACTACATTTGCTTTTGCGTCCACGAGTACAACACTGAAAAGCTTCCTTCTCCAGGTGAGTACAAAATTACAATCAAAGTAAATAAATGCTTAAAAGCCAGAAAACTCTGAAAAGCAAAACAAAAAACTTATGCTCGTGGCTTCAGCTGGTTTGCAATCTGGAAAAACAACCACTGCAGTGTCAAATGTACTTTTACATACACATGTCAACATCAGGTACTCCATTTGAGAACATGCCTGGCTGGATCTCCTGCAACATCCATATATCAGAAAGTTTAGTTGAAGGAGATTACTCAAAATCACTATTTTGTATAGGCAGCATGGATTGCTATATAGGTTATTATTTGCACTTCAAATAGTAATACTGATAACAAATGGTTTCAGAATCACCATGATCACACAAACAAAAGAAGATGTTTTGCACAAATGCTTGAGACTGATTTTACTAGTTCATCAATCCAAAGAGATATAATTGAAACTCATACAGGCAGTGTTATAATTTGAACTAGCACATGATTTCCCACAGAAACCATGAAATCAATGCAGAGAAAGGTTTGCAGTAATACATCAAGAAGTGTGGTGTCCTTTAACGAGGGAAACACAAATTAAGGGTTCATCATTCCCTTAAAAATACATTTTGGTTCATTCCTAAATTTCAGGTGAACAGGAAAGAGATGACATATTGACATACTTTCAGAAAATAGTGACACGGATTACGTAGGTTTCTACTTTCCAGGTAGTTCTGGATAAGAAATAGCAGTCCTATTACAACAAAGTATTCAGTACAGCAAACCCTAAACCACAAGCAGAGTCACAGGAAAAGTAGACCATGACCAACTATCCAATACAGCAATATACAGGAAATTAAACTACTACAGATCGAAGACATCAACTGATCATCAGGCAGCAATTTAAATCACATGTAGAGCCAAAAACTTCACCAAACCACCAAAACAGCATATCAGAGGAACATAGGATCAGAAACGAACCATCCAAGATTCCATCAGACCATCATCATTCATCCGGAAGCAAGCAAAAATTAAGGCCCAAAATAAACAATCCAAAGGTTCCATCACCATTTATCCGAATTCCGAAAGCATAGTTCAACTACAGACTACAGAGGGACAAGATTAACCACCAAAAAAGTATTGTTCTCTTCGGCACTTACAAACTTTAGTAATGCATACTGCCATGTTATCAAATACTCATGAGCAAATATTCCAGAATATTTATTTCAAATATCTCAAAATTGAACTTTTGGAAACAGTAGTCTAGTATGACTGCGAGATTGGTTGAAGCACAGCACATGCAAGTTTCTGTTGTTCCATTCTCAGTCTCTCAGATATTTTCATAATATGCAGACATCAGAACTTAGCCATTATTTCTTTGTAAACAAGATATCAGAACTAGCTCATGGGAAAGAGTCTATTACCATCCTTTTTCAGTGAATGGAAGCAAAAAGCAAGAATCAACAACAGATTTCAAGATGCAGACACTCAGAGTAAACTGTAAGTCACAGTATCAAAGTCTTTTAGCACACCTTCAACAATTCTTGCACTTACTGTTAGAAGTTCACTAGAACAATTTGCAGAAAAGAAAGGATTTGCCAGTAAAGTATATTAAGTGTTTAGTGGCAATCTGTAGCAAGCGTAGATGGTATTGATTATTGGATGTATACAAAAGTGCAACAGGGAAGTTTAATTTGTAAAAAAAACATAAAAGGGAGAAAAGCTAGCCTAACTTACAATCTTCTTATTACCCATTGAGAAAATAAAACACAGAAAAGAGTAGAACAAATCATGGCTGCCATACAAGTTCAAGTACTGGTGATCAAATATTAATATTAACTCAACAATAAAGATGAAATATTAAAATGTAAGTACCTCATATTGAAGCGGACAGAAATTTAAGGATGGTAGTACAAACACGTTCACCAAACACCTTATAAAAAAAAGAGTTGAGTCTAGGCTACTGCCGGATTGGGATTTTCTTCTACATGAACCTCCTTAACAGCTTTCTTTAGAAGAGCCTCAACAGGCAGGTGTGAGTTTTCAACAGCCTTGGATACCTTTTGCCATTTTTCACCATGCTTTGGTTCTGCTGCAACACATCTTTTCAGAACATCGTTTTGTGTGTCCACAGTTCCATGCTGAAGTTCAAATTTGTAGTACAATGCCCAAAAATCGCCAACATCAGGAGCAAGAGTAACAGCCCTGTTCAACCAACTCCTAGCCTTGTCAACCTTCCTGTCAAGCCAGAAAAGTTTGGCCACAGTTGCAATGACATGTGGATCATGGTCACTTCGCTTAATAGCATCTGTACTCTTTCCTTTACGTTGTGGGCGTGGCGCCATCTCAATAGCTGCAGCCCACAAAATACCACTTGTTGGACACTCCTGTAATACCTTGGCCAGTAGAGCATCGGCTTCCTTTTTGTTCCCATTCCTCAATTCAGCTCGAATTGCCGCTAGCCAGAGTTCAGGTGTGGCGGGGTTCTTCTTTCTAGCCATTGTGAGGACAGCACGTGATTTACTCAAGCCACTGATCTTTTCCTCTAGGCTAGCCAGAGAGAGCCAAAGAGGGATGCAACTGGGGCAGTGCTTCAGTCCATTCTCAAAAACCTCCTTGGCCTTCGTTCCATTACCAAGCCGGTCCTCCATCTGTCCAAGCATTAGCCACAATTTGAAGAATGCAGGGAAAAGCTTCAAACCTTCCTCCAACAATCTCCTTTCCTCACAAACATTCCCCAACTCCCTCTCAACAATGGCAGATTTCATCCAAACCCGCTCTGTTCCTCCTCTTTCCCTGGCCTTGGCCAAGAGAATTCTTGCTCTCTCTGGCTCATTGTTCTCAAACTCGAGCTTGAAGGCAGCCAGCCAGATCTCTTCTGAATTGGGGATAGCAGCATAAGCTTCCTGAAGAATGGCACGAGCAGCAGGCACGTCCCCAGCCAACCATTTCTCCTTTGCAGCCATAAGCCACAATACTTCAGCTCGTGGATTGTAGTTAACAGCCTTCTTGAGGAGTGCATCAAGTGACTCTCTAGTCCCGTGGCTCTTCTCAAGCTGAGCTGCTTTCAGCCAAATACTCTTCTTAGTGAGGAACACTGTAAGCGCATGTGCATAGATGGCGCGTGCTGTTTCAATTGAACCACGCTTCTTGCATTCCTCAGCATCAGCAACCCATGTACGCTTCCGATCCTCATCATCAACACCAATGCCTATAGTGTTCTTCACAATAGCTTGGCAAGTCAAAACAGATCCAGCACGCTCGGCAGCTTCTGCTTCCTTTAACCAAGCTTCCCTATCAATATCCATTCCTTCTCTCTGTAGAGATCTGATACCTCTCTCAATCACCTTGTTAACTGACTGTGCATTCCCATTAGCCTCCTCTAGCTTCGCAGCTGTAATCCAAATGGCAGGCTCCTTGGGGAGCTTCTCCCTCGCCTTGTTAAGTACTTTCCTTGCTTGGTCATAGGTCTCCAGCCTCGCAAGGACAAGCCAAAGCTCGACATGCAAGGGGCAGCACTCGACAGCCCTGTGAAGCAACAGCCTTGCATCCTCCTCATTTGCAAGCTCAACTACAGCCTTCCACAGCCGGACCGAATCAGGAATGTGCTCCAGCCCTTTCCTTAAAACCCTGCTCTTATTCAGATCACTACTCTCCAATTTTGCTGCCTGCAACCATAGCTTGACAGAATTTGGAATTGACATCACACCACGTGCAATTACAGCCTTTGCCTCATCTGGACTGGCCAAACGGCACGCCTCAAGCCAAACATCTTCGTTCTTGGGGCACTCCTCACAGCCACGCTGGATGAGCTGCCGAGCAACCTGAAGCTTGCCAGCAATCTCTTCGAGCCTAGCAGCGGCAATCCAACCAGGTGGGTGCTTAGGGTTTGTCTGCGTCACCGACTTGAGCAACAGCCGCGCCTTCTTGATATCAGAGATCTCAGCATCACTGGTAATCTTCATACTCTTCAGGTCTGTCAAATACCCTTTGGGGTCAACTACAGTGAGCCCAGAAACTGAATCTGACAGCCTATCCAACTTGAGCGAGAGCACGGTGCCACGGCCCTCGCCCACAGCTGTGAGATCGGTAACAGGAGTCTGCGCCCATGGTGTCTCCGTGCCACCAGCCGCACGGCTCTTAGGGTCAAGCGCGGTGACATGCTCCTGCTCCTGCCGGGCCTTCTCAAGCAGGGTGTCCGGCACGGGCACGAAGCTCTCGAACCGCTTCTTCTTGTTGCGGAGCGAGTAGTCCCCAATCTCCGGTATGCTCTCCCACTCCTGCGCGGACAGATCGGCGAGCTTCCGCTTGAGGTCGGCGAACTGCTCGGTGATCTTAGGGTTGGACGCGCGGTACTTCTCGATCTCCTGCTTGAGGCGGGCCTCGCGCCGGTCCTTGCGGCGCGAGTCCATGCGCTGGTCGATGCTCTCCCACACGGCGTCCGCCTCGCGGTCGTCGTCGTCGTAGTCGGCGTTGGAGAAGAGCCCCGCGTCGTTGCCCTCGAACTCGTCGAACTTCTGGTTCTCGTCGTAGCCCTTCTCGTCGCCGCCGTCATCCTCGCCGGGCGACTTCCCGCGGCCGCGGCCGACGGCCGGGCCCGCGGCAGCCGCGGAGGCGGAGCGGTCGGGGAGGTCCGGCGCGGCACGGGCCGGCCCGATGTCCGACCGGGTGGTGAAGCCGGTCGCGCCACGGCCGAGACCCGCGACGTAGTTGGCCGGCGGCTTCGAGTTGAGGAAGTCGTACCGCGCCGGCCGAGCGGCCGCCGGCGGCGGCGGGAGCGGCGCCGGGGGCGTAGGGGTCGGGGTCGGGGTGGTGCCCGACATGACGCTGGTGAGCGGGCACGTGGGGGAGGATGAAGGACGGGGAGCGCGGGGCGGTGAGGGAGGGAGGCGAGTTTTGGGATGGATAATGGGGGGAAGAAATTCACGATTCAATTTGCGTCAGAGTCGTGGGCGATGAGCCGACGAGTGTGGTTTTTTCGGTTTTTTTTTTTTTTTTGATTTGATTGAGGCGGTATTTTTTTTTAGAAACCGGGATATATATATATATATATATATTTCATAAATATTTTTGATAGTTTACAGCCCGACGCTTACAACGACACCCTTGAAAGAAAAGAAAATTACATTCATGTCCTTGCAAGCTTCTCCAGGTCATCCTCGTCGCCAGCGGCCGGAACCGTCGCGTCGAAGCCGACCACCCTCAGACGAAGAATCTTCAAAGGTTTTTAAACGGCACCAACAGCAGCATACCGGCATCACCAACATGCTTTTTACCTGTTGAACGCACATGCCAAACAAGATGGCCAGCAGCCATCGCATCGCCGGACAGCAGGGAGCCTGACGAATCAACAACCGACATCCCCGACACGCCGGCCAACGGACCACCCTGGAGGGGAAGAAAACCACCAAAAAAGGTGGGAGCAAAAGACCAACCCGGTTTGGTAGGCATACCTCCCAAGGATTCCATCAGAGAATCCAACATCTATGTTGGTGCCGACGAAAACGAGGGAGGGATCGTATGAAATCTCGCTGAGAGCTAGAGCACCTGTCAGAACTCCAGATCCGACAAGAGCATGCTTTATTCTCCATGGATCATCACGGAAGGAAGGAGCTTCTCCGGCATCGCCAATAGATGCGCTGCAACCACCCCTTCCAACTCTGGCTAAGAGAAGCAAAAGAGTCGGCAGCCCTCTGACAAGCACCACCGAAAAAACTAACCCTAACCTAAGCAAACCAGGAGAGGATATGTACACCGGACATCGATCCCCCGTCTCCCCTCCACCTCTGACGCCGGGACGGCCGCCGACGGCGAAGAGAAGGCGGCGGATATGACGCCAGAATTGGGATCGCCCTTCGGTCGCCCTTGTGTCGTTGTTTTGGAAGAGAGGCGAAGGGTCGAGAGAGTTGTGTGGACTTGGCCACCTTGGATTGAGGCGGTGTCTAGAGAGGCGATGTCGTTGCAGATAGATGTGTGGGTGACCTGGACCAGAAAAGGATGTGTGTATTGGGCCGAGCCCATGTGTTCACCAGGTGGACGTGTGCGTTCTTCCAACCAAGCACCAAATTTATTATGCAAAAAGAAGATTCTCTATCACATCAAAATATCAGCATATGCATGGAGTACTAAATATAGATGAAATCAAAAACTAATTGCATAGTTTGGTTGTACTTTACGAGACGAACATTTTGAGCCTAATTAGTCAGTATTTTGGATAATTTTTACCAAATACAAACGAAATGCTATAGGAATTCTGGCCCCAATTCGGATATCTAAACAAGGCCCTAGCTGTACAACGCAAGCTAGAGGATACATAAATTTGGGGTATATAGTGCAAGCAAAGCATATAAACCCTCTGTCCCATAATAGATGACGCTATGGGAAGCGTGCTGGTCAAACTTTCTCAACTTTGACTAGATTTGTAGA
>DXKC01030668.1:0-12566 GCA_031170775.1 Cymbopogon citratus
CCTCTATTGCACCGTATAGACATGGGTACCGCAAGCACCTGGCTGGATGGCTGCGAGAAGAGACGCTATTGGAATGTTGCCTACGTGCTACTTGACCTGTCTGTGTCTGTATTCCTGTACACAGACTCTTTTTAGTCTTTTCACATCACTATGTACGCAATACCTTAATAATAATCAGGCAGATTAACTTGAGGGACAAAAGAATACTTAAATTTGAAAAGGAATTCAAAGGCAGCAACTATTTCCCCTTCGACTATACCACTACATATACACAGTTATATGCTAACTATATATGATAGTGTATTTGAAACAAAAACTCTGCTACTTTGTCATCATCTGCTATGTACGAGCTAAACGGTGATCGCCGGAGTTGAGAGCTCCGGTATGCCACCCTGGCCATTGAGCACGATGACCTTCCCCTCTGAGTCCACATCCACTATGGCAGAGTCACCCTCCTTTACCTCCCCAGCGAGCATCTTCTCAGCAAGGCTGTCCTCCAGCAGCCTCATGATGGCTCGCCTCAGTGGACGTGCACCGTAGCTAGGGTTGTAGCCTTCGTCCACCACCCTCTCCTTGAACTTCTCGGTCACTTGCAGATTGATGTCCTTGGCCTTCAGCCTGTCAAAGACCTCCTGTAGCATGATTTCAGCGATCTCCTTAACCTCAAGCTTGGTCAGCTGCCTGAACACAATCATCTCATCGAGACGGTTGAGAAACTCAGGTCGGAAGTACTGCTTCATCTCCTCGATGACCAGGCTCTTGATCCTGCTGTAGCTGCTGTCCTTCTCATCAGAGTCAAGGTCAAATCCGATCTTCCGCCCGCCCTTCTCGATGACACTGCTCCCTACATTTGAGGTCATGATCAGGAGTGTGTTCTTGAAGTCCACAGTCCTGCCCTTGCTGTCGGTCAGTCTCCCATCTTCCAAAATCTGAAGCATCATGTTGAAGACATCCGGGTGTGCCTTCTCAATCTCATCAAAGAGCACAACTGTGTATGGCCGCCGCCGAACTGCCTCTGTCAGCTGGCCACCCTCAGTGTATCCTACATATCCTGGAGGTGAACCAATCAGCTTGGATACTGTGTGCCTCTCCATGAATTCACTCATATCAAGCCGGATCATAGCCTCCTCTGAGCCAAAGTAATAGGCTGCAAGAGCCTTTGCAAGCTCTGACTTCCCAACACCAGTGGGACCTGCAAAAATAAAGCTTGCAATTGGCCTGTTGGGGTTCTTGAGACCCACACGAGCACGGCGGATGGAGCGACTAATTGCTACCACAGCCTCATCTTGGCCAATGACACGCTTGTGCAAAGTCTCCTCCATCTTAAGAAGCTTATCGGATTCATCGCTGGAAACCTTCTCCACAGGGATGCCAGTCCATGACGATACTATGTGCTGGATATCTGCTTCATTGACCATAGGTCCTGTCTCTCCAGACTCTTCCTCTGCTTTGCTCAGTTCCTTGCTCTTGTCAATAAAAGCTGTTATCTGGGCCTTCAATTCCATTTCACGGTCCCGCAATTCCCCAGCCTAATGGCATAACATTTTAAAAGGGAAATTAGCTATGAAAGAACATCTAAAAATTAAGTAATCAAAAGTATATAGAGAAGACAGAACAGGGCATCCACATATCCAATTGGAGCAGGTGCAAATTACTAAATAAACAAAAGAACAGGAAGAAAGAAGTGCATTGTCGAATGAAAATTGAGGGGCATGTTACTATCATTCAAATAAAACTATCACTGACAACCATTTAAAACCAAAAGCATGTAACAACTGTTTTTATTTTTTAATTCTGATTGTGTTAGTACATCCTAAAATGGAAATGGGGAACTTCACTCAAGTAAGAGCATTGATTGATGAAATGAACAAGAATTACTGAATCTGTGAATCATCAAAAATTATTTGTAGTCCTCCAACTGTATTGAATATATACTTTCTATGTACAAGCTATTGTATATAGAACATATATGGTGGATGGAAATTAGGTCAGGCAACATTTAAGTTGTGTCACAAACTTGAACGAGGTGTAAAATGTAACATATCCTCCATAGTCAATTACCTTCTCGAAATCCTGGCTACGAACAGCTTCATTCTTCTGTTTTGTGATTTGTTTGAGCTCCTTGTCAAGCTCTCTTGCTTCCTCAGGAACCTGCACCAAAAGTAAAATTTAGATACTGTTTAGGGCATGCAAGAATTAAGCATAGAAATAAATGAAAGCAGATGACTTGGTACCTGTGCATGCTGTAGCCTAACACGGGAACCTGCTTCATCAATCAAGTCAATTGCCTTATCTGGGAGGAAACGATCACTGCAAACAGAAACATGCTGTCAGATGATCATTTGGATGCAATAAAGTAGCAAAAATAAATTGTGGGTGGATGTAATCAGACAAATATAGTTGTGTTTCAGAGATGCAAGATAAAGTTCCAACATAACTTTCTTTGTGGTGTTTTAACATTTTCAGCTGATGCATGTGTTATATTTTTATTTACAGTTCACAGACCTGATATATTGATATGACAGCTTTGCAGCTGCAATCAGAGCTTCGTCAGTGTAACGAAGTTTATGGTGGATCTCATATCGTTCCCTTAGTCCTCTGAGAATTTCAATGGTTTCATCTACTGTTGGCTCTGGCACTTTCACAGGTTGAAACCGCCGTTCAAGTGCTGGGTCTTTCTCAATGTGCTTCCTATATTCATCAAGTGTAGTTGCTCCAATGCACTGCAATTAAACATATAACAACCTCACTACAAGGAAGAGTGCTGGAAAGCTTATCTTGAAGGACAGCAAGATACCAGACTTAGTCCAAAAGAACAGATAAGAGAATGTTCACCATAGCATAGGAACATGTTATCTACACACCTGTAATTCACCTCTGGCCAACGCAGGCTTCAAGATATTAGCAGCATCTATAGCACCTTCGGCTGCTCCTGCTCCTATTAGAGTGTGAACTTCATCAATAAAGAGTATTATCTCATCACTTTGCTTTATTTCCTCCATCAGCTTCTTTAATCTTTCTTCGAATTCTCCACGGTACTTTGTGCCAGCGACAAGAAGTCCCATGTCAAGGGTAATGACCTGTGGTAAATTGGTTGAAGGAATATCCCATCATTTCCTCACAATCTCATCAAAAGAATACAAAATGTGGAAGAGAAGTATATTTACAGCCAGTCGAAACAATTACTGGTGATCGACCGGTGAACTGAGACTAATCACTAAGAAACTCTGATTTAATGTATCACAAAAGAGTACAAATATTTACAATATACTTTTTTCTTCTATTTGCTCAATCAGTGTGCTGGTTAGTATAGATGATCGTTTCTACAATCTCTCAAATGGTGGTGGAGCAGGTTCTTCAATCACTAAACTGTGCTTACATACTTAAATGTCCATTGGATGGGATGACTCAAGTAAAATGATAGAAAATTGCAACAATAGAAAAATAAATATACCATGCACAACTAAACAAAAGTACACAAGAACAAAATATTATTCAAGCTCATATGTTCACAATAGATGTAATTAATTGACAGAAAAATACTATAGATAGACAGATACATATTGCATAATTGCTTTGAAATGATGCAAAAGGGTACCTTTTTCCCTTCTATTGTTTCAGGTACATCGCCTGTATAAATGCGTTGAGCAAGTCCTTCAGCAATTGCAGTCTTTCCAACACCAGGCTCTCCAATCAAGCAGGGATTGTTCTTGGTTCGTCTGCCTAAAATTTGTACCACACGCTCAATCTGTGGTTGCCTTCCAACAACAGGATCTAATTTTCCCTGCAGATATGATCAACATTAGCTTTATTGCAGAACTTGTGCTGGTTATGATGCAGTAGGTCAGAAATATTACCTCCTCTGCTAATTTTGTTAAGTTAGTTCCATACTCCTCAAGAGTTGGCATCTTATTACCACTGCTGCCTCCTCCAACTCCAGCACCAACAGCTTCTGTTGTCTCACCAATCATTCGAATAACCTATAGAGGTCCATGACATTGAAGAAACAGCTAATAAACAAAAATTCTTTATGTACAGAGAACTCTCTACTGTCAGAAATAGACATCAGATATACCTGTGTACGGATATTGCTGGGGTCAGCTCCGAGACTCTCAAGCACACGAGCCGCCACACCTTCACCCTCGCGAAGCAGTCCAAGAAGCAGGTGCTCAGATCCAATATAATTATGTCCTGGGAAGCAAGTATTTAGTGCTTGAGATAAATCTTCTATGGAACTTATTGAAAATTTGAAATATAATGACGAAATGGAGTGTGCTGTGGTTTGATTCATAGAATGAAATTATATTCTTGTTAAGATAAATTACCAACATTTGATCGGGAAAAAAAGACAATTACCAACATAGGAAGTACATGTAATTTAGTTGAGGAACAAGATAAAGGGTTTTCGTCTGTTACCATATTAGATGAGAAAGCACGGTGGGATTACTTACTTTACATATAAAGGTGCACAGCAGCAAATTTCTTTGTAGGCGCACAAAGCAGGACAATCAAAGAAAGAAATGCATCTATTTGGAAATTGATGTGATGCTGATAAATGGGAATCAATGCCACCTGTCACTGGGGTCATTGCTATTTTTCAGCTTGTGTTACTACAAAAGTTTCTTGGATGAAGATATAAAACATGTTCGAGATGAAGATATAAATAGCACTATAGTAAGTGGATTGCAATGAGATTATGATGCTTCATTGTACTTCGCAACTTCCACTTGAATATTTAAAAAGGTGACATAAAACAGACAGACCTGGAAGATCAACTATATACAAATATTGCAATCAACTGTCCATTATCAAGTCAGGGTCTCTCTAACATCAATTAAGAATGGTCTCATCAATACTTATGGGAATGTGCAAAGCTCTGTCAACATGCAATTGACATCTTTGTATCCGATAATCAACAATTTGTACACTGTATTTTAGGCAAAAAGTTTCATCCAAATATATGCTAACTGGAAGCTTTCTAGAACTCTCTAGGGGGGGAAAAGCAAAAGAGTGGAAGTAATCAAGTAATACGAAAATGAAATTCATTTCTGGGAAACAGAACAGGTCAATAGAGACATTCTTCTAATAGATTCTTGTTTGAGTAGCGAATAAGTAAAATTAGAAGATAAGACCAAAACGGTATCACAAGGACCTTGACCAGCAATTCCTTCTACTAAGTTTTCGTGCATGAATTTGAGTGAATAGGAGACAAAATTTAATACAACATGACAAGGACAACATTTCACAAGAAACCTTGATAAACAACATACCTAATTGGCGAGCTTCCTCCAAGGAAAGCTCCAAAACACGTTTCGCGCGCGGTGTGAATGGTATTTCAACAGCAACAAAACCATTACCACGGCCAATAATCTTTTCCACCTCCACACGTGCATCCTTGAGATTTATTCCCATGGACTTGAGCACCTTTGCTGCAATACCAGTGCCCTCTCCAATAAGACCCAAGAGAATCTGCTCAGTTCCAACAAAGTTGTGGCCCAGGCGCCTAGCCTCCTCTTGCGCAAGCATGATGACCTTAATAGCTTTTTCCGTGAACCTCTCAAACATTGCCCGAGTAACAAAACGAGAACGTCTTGTCCGTCGAGATGATCTGTAAGATGCAACTGTTGACCTAGAATTGGACACCGTGGGTGTGACCGAGAAGCTATGCACTGATCTTAGACCCACAAATGCTGACATCTTCACAGGGCGGCTAAGTGACATTGCCAGCATAGAGGCAGGCCTCCTAGTGCCATGGGACCTCCAACGCTGGGTGCTTATGCGACCCCCGAATGTTGTTCCGAGGGCAACTGACTGGAGTAAGGTCCCTGCCATGGTCAGAAATACCGTCCCTTATCCTGCACCAAGACATTACAACGGTTAATCAGTATTACAAACCAATCTTCTAAAATTCTCAGATAAACACAAAGGGTCAATTCCAATCACCAGTATGCTGCTCTTGATCCATCTGACCCCAAATAAATTGCAAAAACAAAATGTGCTAGAAAATGGAGAATAAAGTGCCAAACAAAAATCGAAAAAATTAAATGAAGCCAGGCTTAACAACAGCGGTGGATGTTCTCCCGCTTTGTAGCAAATCATTCCGCGGCAATCTGGATGGATAGGGCAACGATACAACGCGCAAAGATTTATAATTGCGGTTCACAAAAAGATGTTTCATTTACCGATTGAATTGTGGGTAGTGTTTGAACCTCACATTAGCAACGATAATATCTAAACAAAAGACGAGGAGAAAGATGAACCTCGCCGCTTATCCACAACCAAAACGGAACCCAAAAAAAATCAAGAATTTCCCCCAAAAATAATCCAGGGATTCCGCGGACAACCACCGACAACACAAGATGGATAATCCTAATCTATCCATACAACACACGAATGGAAATCTCGACACGAGACCCAGGACAGGAGCCCGTAGCAGGCAAGAATCCCAACCATGAACAAAGAACTTACACAGAGAAGACAGAGAGAGGGTCGCAGGGAGTGCTCACCTTCCGAGGACGAGGAAGGAGGTGGAGGAGAGGAGGGAAGGGAAGGGCGGTGCGTTGGTGCGCGTCCTCACCTGGTCCCTGGAGATAAGGGGGCCGCGCTGCCCGAGTGCCCAACAAGAAAGAGGACTAGTGATTGTTCTCTCTTTCTCCTCCTTTCGTATAGCCTCCTGATTCTGCCTTTTGTCTGTTTCCTATTTTTTTTTCTTCTTTTATTTATTTATTCTGAGGATGGGAAATTATTGGCAGGCGTGCAATTTTCTTCACTGTGGCAGATATTTTTTGAGGGAGGTAACAGATTTTTTCTGCCCAATTTGAGAACAGAATTAGCGGTAGGTTTTCAGTGTATGCAACGCAAGTGTTGAAAGGACAAAACAATAGCGTTGACAAAACTTGACCTGAGGACGCCAAAGAAATGGAACACATTTATTTTAAATTTCCTTATTACCTTACTGCTCCCTCCGTTTCAAATTGTAAGTCATTCCAGAAATTTTAGAGAGTAAAAGCATTTTCAAATTTGACCAAGATTATTGAAAAAATTACAAAGATTTGTAACATCAAATAAGTATACTATGAAAATATAGCTAACAAAGAACCCAATAATACTTATTTGATATCTTAATTGTTATTATCTTATCGTATAAATTTGGTCAAACTAGAAATTTTGACTCTTCAAGATTCTTGGAATGACTTACAACTTGAAACGGAGGGAGTAATTCACAATGATATGAAAAATATAAAAATAGGATAGGATTGCATATGCAAAACAGAGAATTATAAAACAGGAAAATTATAGGACTTGGTGTTTGATGATTCATAGAAAAAAGAAAGCATAGAAATGGAATGGATCCTACAAAATTCATGTGCAACCACATCCGAAGGAAAGTTTCTTGTATTTTCCTATGCCATAATCCTATGTTCCAAAGGATACTACAGTAACAAATATTTTATAGGATGGAGAATCTTTTTTTCTATAAAAATCTTTTTGCTCCAACGGACACCTAAAATTGCACAACATAACATGGAGTTCGCATGGCACATATCAATGTGGGCTTGGTTGAGATAGGCAAGATTCATGATGACGGGAAGGGCGCAGGCGGCCAGCTGAGTCCATTGCAAGGGCCATCAAAATTTATGATGAAGAGTGGGGAGTAACAACCTCTCCACGTCAGAGGATTCAGACTCGAAGACTCGACCGTTGGACACGGCCACCTGAGGGATTTCTGAAGCTAAATTGTGATGCCTCATTTATACTGGAAGAATATTGCGGAGGTCGGGGGTTTTTGATAAGAGATAGTGATGACGATGTCGTTCTGAATGGATGGGGACGTGTGAACCATTCGCTGAACGCCTTCCAAGCCGAGACGATTGCCTGTCCACAAGGGGTCCAAGCGGCCAGCAGTTTAGGAATAGGCCGCTGAAGATTAAGCAAGCTTGGACGTCGGAGGTGCAAGACATGTCGGCGATTGGCAATCTAGTTGAGGAGCTAAAGTTTTTTACTTCCACAAACTTTATTAGTTTTGAGTGTGTTCATGTGTCTAGAATTTGTAACAAGGCAGCGTATGTTCTTGCTGCTCTTGGTGTGGGTACCCTCGAAGGGATGGAGCATATATCGTGCAATGTTCTGGATAGTGCAAATGTAATTGTTGTTGACGATTTATCAACCCGACTGCAATAAGAAGCTACCCAAGTAAAAAAAAAGATTCATGATGACGCCCTCTGATTCATCAAACCAAACAAAGTTGTACATGCCACTAGTACTTACTGTGTCACAGAAAAGAGGAATGGAACATGATACTTTGCCCGTGCAACTCTAGTAAGCATCAATCAATCCATAGAGCCACGTAGGAACATAAGAAACCATAAGTTTTTCTATATAATTTTTCTTTTTTATAATATGGATGCGGTCGGCGGCAACACGAAAAAGAAGATGGTAACATCGACACAGCCCAAGTGCTGAGATGGAGCTTTTCTAGCTTTTCTTCACGCCTCGTAGGCCATCAGTTTCTGGAGAGATCAGCGCAGCCGCCAAAGGACTTTGTAGTGTAGTAGTACACTCCTACTACGGCAGCGCCAGCTTTCTAGGATTGTTGCCATCTGTGAGTCGATTACACTGAACGTGAAAAAAAAAAGCATCTGAATAGTTCTCACCGGATGGCCAAGCTACACGGTAGGTGACAAATGCTAAGAATACAAGTGGCACTTGTACATCTTTTTGCAAATACTTGAACGGGAAGCTTCAACTGTAAATACTACATCTTTGCAGTTGCAGATGCCATTATCATTACGCCATACAGTAAATCATGCCCTAAGGCACCAGAATCTGATGTCAGTAGATCTAGATTACCACTGCCAAAAAAAAAAAAAAATTGACATGTAACTGACATCAGACAACAGGTCTTGACGACTACAAAACACACTCAATGTATTGGCTGTTGATTGCTACAGACTTACGGAAGAACCTATGTGGATCACTCGCTGTAGGTTGTTTACAGCATGATGATTGCACAGGCCAACTATCTTGGAGATATCCACAGACTAAATTGGTGGTCTGACGAATCCGAGCCCATGCCTTCATGGCCATCAAACTCATCCAATCCAATCAACTCTTCAATCCGACTCTTCTTATCTGCTAGTTTTTGGACGTTTGGTGCTTCAATCTTTTTAGTAGATTGATCTGCCGGCAGTTGTGGAGAGCCAACCTTTCTTGGACCACCAAGTTTCAGGTGAGGCGGCCTTCGTTTCTGGTGTTGACTGGAGGGTGCGGACAGGCCCGGTCCTGGGGCGGGGCGGGAGGGACGGCTGTCCCAGGTCCTGCAAACGGATGGGCCCCCAGGTATATGTATATACAGTAGCAGTAGTAAATACTTACGAATATACGATAGACGCCGACATTCTCCGTTTCTCGCCGCGACCTTCCGTGTTCTGCTTGTGCGGCGTGGGTGCGTGAGGCCGTGATGAGGGGCCTGGCGAGCGGCGTCGTGTTCCAGCAGAGAAGCGAGACAGGAGGCAGCAATGGCTAGGCGGCAGCAAGAGTGTCTAGTGTCCCTATCTTCCTGATCGGTGATCTCTACTCCCTCTATCATCCCTGTTCGGCAGTTCGGCAGTTCCAGCTGGCAGGCACCAGGCGGCGAAGGTAGAAAATTACGAATCTGAAATTTAATTACTAATTGTTTGTCACGTGATCCTTACTTTATGAATTTGTAATTAGTAGTAGTAATATCATGTTCTTATGAAAGGGTCTAAAATTTTAGCTTCGTTCAAGGTCCAAAAAATCTCAAGACCGGCCCTGGGTGCGGATGGTTTTGTTGTCATGCTTAACCTGGAGGGAACTGCAGGCGTCTTCTGAATCTTCGCTTGGAACGAGGCCATGCTTCCTTTTGCGCCTGAATTGCTAGTCCCCTGACGCGGTTCAACGCTCTTCTTCGCTGAAGATAGTGTGTTCTTACGGAGCCTCTGCAAGACTGGATTCAAGTGACGAACTTCAGCATACCCAAGATCCATTGTGTTCCTACGAGGCGACACACTCATAAATTTGTCAAATTCAGGACTGTTGTAGGAAGCGTGCTCAAATGGCCAGAATATTAGCTCATTAGAGTCATTGGCTTCTTTGTTCTGCAACATTCCTGTACTATAACTGTACGGACCAAACTGAAGGCTTCTGATTGCACTGAAAGAAGGGCTGGGGAAATCGATACCGAGTGCATCTGGAAACTGTTCCTTGTCTGGCAGCAAGGCAGAATCCTCAGTTTCAAGATCTAAAGAAGAAACCCAGATATCTGTTCTGTCAAGATCCTCCGAATGAGTATCTGACTGTACAGTGAATGGCGTACTGGGGGTACTGGTTGTAGATGAGTGTTTGCTGAGAGAATTAGCATATGAAGAATCACCCCATTCCGAGTCTGAAAGTACAAAGGGGAAACCGTTCTCTTCAAGCCTCCAGTTAACTGCATCCTCCTCGGTAGCATCCTTCTTAAAACTTTTTAGGGACAGATTAAGGATAGCCAAATGACACTGCTTGTCAGGACATGAAGAAGTTGCAATCTCCTTGCCATCATTGGAACTAGATAATGATAACTGTGACGAGAACTGATCATGAAGTGAAGTTGTCTTGTTGTCAAGTTCACAACCATCAAAATCATGGGTCCCCATGCTGTCCTTTGTATTTTACATCACCCTAAAAAATCCATTCGACCTATAATATTATACAAACAAGAACTGTTAGTGGAAGACCGGCACACTAACAAATTATTGAGTTTTACAAGGAAAATAATAAGGAAACAATAGCAGCGGTAGTAAAAACAAGCATTGCAGACAAACCAGAAACAAAATAAACTAGGATAACACTGTACATGTTTGACTGAAGCATGCATCATCACTGTGATGTTGATGTTACATAAGCAATTAATATCAGCTAATGTAGTTGATAGGATCAAACTAATACACTCTGTGAGAATTAAGTGGTCCAATAGAACAATCTAGATTCTGCATCACTCATGGTATGTTCATTTCCTCTTACTCAAAATATATTCTGAAAAGTATCACATAGAAAGCCTAAAAACATTAGTATTTGTTATTCAAAAAGGCACTTTTCTTCATTGACCAGGGTTTCATATTTTCTCCATTTCATATAGCCACAAAGCTTTTGCTAACCACTTCAGCTACATATGGGCTTTTTAAAACAAAAGCGGCCTACTCCCGTCTATGAAAAGTCTGTAATGTGTGAATATTGTTTTCATGTATCACTAGCAGGTTCAGGTGTTCAAACAAGGCCAAAAATAAATATATTACTCTGTAGTCAGATAAGTACTGGATAAAGAATTCCAGCAATGGACCACTAAAATCAACCTGACGCTCTAGACTCTAGTCAAAGGAACCGTCACACGCCTTCTCTCATAACTTTGTGCAGTACTTTTAATCGAACAAGTCCATTCACATTCAGATTATGATAGTCTTGCATAGGTTCAGAAATGGTCAGAGTAGAGAAGGTGTGATAGACTGATAGCCATATGCAAAGAATTACTCTTATGTTTTTCGTTTAAAACAAAAATATTGATATTATTACCTCTGTTCAGATTTTCTTCGTCCACGTACTCCCTCCGTCCCTAAATAATTGTCACTTCGCTTCCCAAGAAACATTTGCCGGCAATTTTTATAAATAGTAAATATCATCAATTAGTATCATAATCAGTATCGTTGGAAAGATATTTGAATCTAGTTTTTTAATAAATTTATTTAGAGATACAAATGTTGTATGTATTTTCTAGAAATTAAGTCAAACTCATGGCACGCATCCCACGACGACATTTAAATAGGGACAGAGGGAGTACACAATAATACATACAACTCATGCCTAGAAACAATAAAATCACAGCCATCTGGAATTTCTATGCAGGGTTCAATGTTCAAGTCCCAAATTACTACGTTGCTGATGCAGAGTAACACCCAAACAAGTAAAAAGTCGTTGGCATCGTAGACAATCTCCTGACGATGAATTACTTCTTCTTAAACTAACGGAACTGGAGTTCTGATTAACCAAAGACAAAAAAAAAACGGGGGATACGAAATATGTCGCATCTGGAAATCGAGAAACAGAAAGGAACATAAATCTTGCGCAATAACGCTACCTATCATGGAAACAGGTAAGAATCACCAAAATAAATGGAAAGGGAAATAGATCAAAGGAGAGCGCGATTAGTAACCACTAACCACAGAGAAGGGGAGGGACAGTCCGTTACCTGAATCCGTGGTTCTTGGCGAAGCTGCCAAACCCTTTTGCTCCGCTGCTCGGCTGCTCGCCCTCTCCGTCCTCCAGTCCTCCGATGGAGCGGTTTTAAGACTTGGGTTGTATAGTAGTGGTCTCTGCTTTTTGCAGTTGGAACCTCTGATTCCTCAGGGTTCACATTTCGATCCCAGAATTAGGATATGCATTGGCAAATTTTCTTACCTAAAATGGCAAGCCAAGATATTCAGGTGATTGTGTGCAGTCAGTATAGACAATATCATGTGTTTCCTTAATGGATTCCGTGCAATGGTGTCAATTTTACACCTATAATTGATACT
>DXKC01030703.1:0-10624 GCA_031170775.1 Cymbopogon citratus
TGAAGCAGAGAGAGAGAGAGAGAGAGAGAGCGCGGGAAGGAGGCGCTGGTCTCGAGCTCTGGCTTGGGCTTCCTGCTGGACCGAGGCGATGCTTCGCAGGCTCCAAAAGGGCAAACAGAGGGATGGAGGAAGATGGGCCTTCAGTGATCTTGGGCTGAAAGCTGCGAGAGGGAGGGTCCCCCCCCCTTTTTTTTCTATTTCTTTTTAAAACCATTTTGAAAAGCAGTTTAAAATATTTTGAGTTTTGATCAAAACCAGTCAAATCAATAAATTATATGCACCATACGTGTTTCCAAACCCTATGATAAATTTTAATTCAATGAAAAATATTATTTGAGTACAAAAATTCAAAAATAAATCAATTTATCTCTATTTCAAATGGAGCAAATTTTAGGCCCTGGTTGGGTGTTGCAGTATTCTAAAACTCCAGTATCAAGAAAATACAATTTTAAAAGGGAATCGCTAAACTCCAGTCGACTAGAATTTCGTGTTCCTTCCAGGCGAGGATATGGGAGACCGTTCAATCTTCATCCAAAGCCACATACATCTATCTCCGTCTCCTGCTCGCTCTAGTGTTGACTGAGCACCCATGCATGTTTGAGATTTCAGGCGACTAGATTTTAGGAAGTGTGGTTTTAAAAACCATAGCCATGTAATACCATAGTATTTAGAAACTAGAGTTTTTCTCTGTTTTACGAAAAACCACGACGGCGACGCGTGTTTGGCTGTTGTAGTATTTTTGCCGGCAATTTTAAGTGGTCTGGTTACATGCAACTTGCAAGCGTTCAAATTAAATTTAACATCATATACTTGATATTTAAACAACGAAACTATGAGTAGTCAAACTTCATCCTTATTCGGTGCATCTGGCCCTGCACGCAATTGTCATGCAAGGTTATCTATGGACCACAACTACTTTTGTGAGGACCTTGCATGCAAACTATTTACATCGCTATGTGAATGTCAATATATAGAAAGCTCTATCTATGCCGCAGAGAAAACAAGACAAGCGCCATCGTTGCCTTGTTCTTCCCGGAGACAGATAGGCCGAGGTGGCCGGTCAGGAGTTTGATCATCTGGTCATAGGAGGCCAGCTGAATTCCTCGCTCTCTCCCCATGTCGAACACCAGTAGGTAGCTGTAGCTCCCATGAAGACCAGTGCAGGTGGTGGTTGCGTTTGTACTGGATGGTGGGGAGTAGGCCATGTCGACCTGCAGCCCTAGCCCGTGATCATGGGCATGTCTGACGATATGGGGTTGCCCGATCAACCGTAGCTGCAGTGCTGCACAGTGTTCAAATGCAGAATGACCTTAATTAGATGAAGGGGTACATATAGCTATTGCCCATTTTTGAAAAAGAAATGTAACAGTCAATTCAAACCACATAGTATTATACACTGCATGTAAACCATTTAACTTCAGTTCTCAAATGTTAAAATCAAATGGATAAGGATAAGCAAATGAGTCAAATGGTATAGATGTGTAATTTGCAGGGTCTCAAACAGTTGTCCTCAAAGCATTTCCCATAAATATGTCAATTCAGTAGAGTTGCAGACTGATTATATATAATACTGGTTGTTGATGGTAGACATCTCAGCAGAATGCAAATTATTAATAATGACACAATTTCTTTCTCACAGCCTTGCATTGCTTGTTTGCCCATCTCCAGACTCACCTTTTCTTCGTCATTCACTCATTCTCTACACAATTGTGCTGCAGAGCAACCTCTCGTCTCCTTCCTGATTAATAATAAGAAGTAAATAACAATAGTAATTTAGAAAATGCATGTTTATTAGGGAACATATCCTGTGCAAACTAACTTTCCGTGAAAACCCGTGCAAACCACGGCAAAAAAGTGTGCTAAATTCACCAAAAAAATCACACATGTAGATGATGTGATGATACACAACCTTGCAAAATATCTTGTCCAAACTCGACTTTTCGTTTGTGAGATATAAAAATAACAAATTTTTAACAAATCATCTGGACAGCTTTATGGCATGAAATTTGTTATCTTTATATCTCCCAAACGAAGTCGAGTTTGGACAAGATATTTTGCAAGGCTGTGTATCATCATATCATGTATGTGTGTGATTTTTTTGGTGAATTTAGCACACTTTTTTGCCGTGGTTTGCACGGGTTTTCACGGAAAGTTAGTTTGCATTTGATACGTTGCCTGTTTATTATCATCATTATTCAGAAACTGCATTGGTTATCAGAAGTCTTTCATACCTTACAGATTTAAACCAATATCTTTAGCAATGTCTAACTTTTTCCTTGCGTAATCCAGATAGTACCTGTCTCTTGGAAACTGGAGACAAAATCAGCCTTCGCTTCAGCAAACTAATACCAATATCTTGACAGCATTAAATGCTATAAAATCCTGGAGCCACGGCCCACAATACACTTGTTTGCTAGGTAAATTAATCAACTAACCAGTTCTATAACAGCTTCCGTTATCAACTCACGAGCTTTATCGTCTGAAGCCTGCAAAGAAAGATGTCCCAATAGTGTAAAGAACATATTTCAGTAGAGCAGGGATCCTATTCAGACCAAGCTTACCATTTCGTCAATGCCAGCAACATGGGCATCATACTGGAAAGAGAAGGGAAAAACAATTATCTAGAGGAAATGATTAATGAAGGGAAAAAATCTACCAAGGAATAATGAAATGAACTAATAAGAGGAACCTACAAAATATTTCATTCGTTGACCCCATTCAGGATGTTCAAGCTCTAGTTTATACAAAGACTGAGCGAGGGAAACATGTCTTTGCTGTGTACTTCCAGCAAAGCTTCTCTAAAACTCATCTGAAATAAGTTGAGATATAAACAGATATATGTCATTTCAGCTAGCAAGCAAGCACGCAAGCAAGAACACAAGAGCAAGGCAACAGATGCTTGCCTTTCCTTTAGCAACTCGCTTCCAAATCTCAAAATAGAGACCATCCAATCCTTTGTGTGAACGATCAAACTCCATGCTATGGATATGTTCCTGGATTAAGAAAGGGATTGTAAAATTCCAACATATCACCACCACCTATGTTCAACGATAAAATTAACGAGACAGGTGCCATTACGGCAGTACCCTGAAACCGTAGATAACTAAAAGTGGGGAAACATTGGGGAAGTCTACTGCAATCTCCAGCGCTTGAATATAAACCACATGTTCAATTCTATTCCACTGAACAGAAAAAATGCATGATGTGTATCACTATAATATTAAATTGCACAGCAGTTTATTAGGCATAAAAGATGCTTAACCTAAGTGTGCTATCTCTCATATAATCTTCAATCCACTGTCATGGTGAAAGAAGGTTTTTAGGCTAAAGAGGATATATGATCAATAGTTGTACTACAATTGGATCAATAATACCTTTTAGTCTCATTTGCCAACACTTCACAGTACTGGACATATGCCATATCTTGTTCATAGGTATTAAGAGTTGATTGGTAACGCTCCCAATCTTGATACTTACCATGTACAAAACAATCTGTTGTCTATTAAAAGCACAAGCAACATCTGCTAGACAAGAAGATAGAATACCAGAATATTTCAAATGCAGAAATATGACTATCTCAGGATGCCAGCTTGTACCAACAGATGTCTGATAAGATTTGAACCACCAGGCTAGAATTTTCTGATACTATTGATACAACAATGCATTGATATGAAAATCCTATTGTATGACATGACCTTAACCGAAATACCTAAGGACAGCGCATTTCAGTTCCATCACAAGATCACCAAATGAGTAAATGTTTAGTAGTACATGTGTATGTAAGCTAAGAATTGCAAGCACAACCTTTTCCATTATCGACTAATAATCCCAGAATGGAAATAGTGTTGAGTAAAATAAAAGGAACAGTTACTGTTTCTTCTTAACTAAAAGTTGTGTCATGGGTATCCCATAGAAAATTGTAAAAACACAAGCAATAAATTTTTGCTTCCTTTGACAACAGCAAAGAACCGCCAGGTTGCTTATGATTGTTCACAAATGGCACTTCTGTTTGAGGTACTCCCTCTGTTTTTAAATGTCTGACATTTAAGACAAGCTAATAACTGTTACAAATAAACTAATTAGGTTTTCCTAAATAACATAGGTAGGAGGATTAGATCCTGATCCTCACAACAAACTTTACAACACAAATGGTCTAGTAAGTTCTGGTTTCGAGCGTCTTGTGTATGATCCAACTACCTGGCCAAAACAAGAAGGTTCTGATTGGAACTTCTCGAGTTGAACCACTAGTGTAACATCGACTCATTGAGGGCAGTATGACATGTTTCAGTTATCGCATAGCACTACACAAAGTCTCAAATTCTGAAAACAAACTAAGTTCCAGGTACATTCTTTCATCCTGCAATGGCTGCAAACTTGCAATCAACACTTCAAACTTTTAACCAGTAACATACACAAAATATTTAGATTTTTTCACATGTTCATGGAATTAGCAGACTACAAAAGCAGTGCCCAAAAGTCTGTTCCAGGTGATGCCTGACTACCTAGCTTGTTTTACTGCTATGTCGCTGCCCACACAGGCGGTCCAAAACTCCAAATTGCCACTAGATTGGCAATTTGAAGGCTATGTGGTTGGCAAAAGCACAGTCCAGATGAAATCCACCCGCTGCATCACCATTTCTGTCCTTTTCACGCACATCCAAGACCAAAGAACCCAAGAAAACACACAGCTCCCAACCTACTTCCTAACACTCTTTTTCCTTCGATCTTCCTCTACTCCATGCCCCCTGCTGCCTGTTAGGTAGAGCATACAAATCTGCCCAGCACCTAACCCTTTTTTAAAAAAAATTGTTCAATAGTATACTTGGTAACACTAATTATACAACAAAACAACATGTAATCATGCTGCAGATCTTGTTGATGTCTAGAACGACAAATACATAAATAAAAACATAGTATTAGGTTCAACAAAACTAATGTCTGTGACATGTTAGAGAAGGAAGTTACCCTTCAATATTATATCGAATTAAGCTGTAAGGAATGTGACACTTATATGAATTCCAATCAAGGCCTTGTTTAGATGGCAAATTTCTAGCCTAAAAAGCACTGTAGCACTTTCGTTTGTATTTGACAAATATTGTCCAACCGTTGTCTAACTAGGCTTAAAAGATTCGTCTTGTGATTTACAACTAATCTGTACAATTAGTTATTTATTTTATTAATATTTAATGTTCCATGCATACGACACAACATTTGATGTGATGGAGAGAGAGTCAAATTTCTAGCCTTTTTGAGGCATCTAAACAAGGCCCAAGTGACAACTAGCCTAATCCCAACTTGCGGAAGCAAACTACAAAAAATGTATAGAATGGGTATAGCAACATGATGTGGTTGTATGGAGTAGAAACTAAAACGAGAATTAAGTTAGTTAGCATGGAGGAGCCAAGTGTTTGCTTACAAGACTCCGAAGCGTTATCCTCTGGTAGTCATCAAAGTGCATGCTTGCAGAGTTCAGGATCGAAGTACCATTCAAGGCTCTCCTCATATTAAAAACCCCCTCATCATAAAGTTTGGATGAAGGGTACTGCAGTTTCAGACTCACATTGTCCAGCGCAGCCAACTTCCTATCCACTGTCAACTACAAAAGAAAATCAAATCAAAAGGTAATTAAACGTGCAAAAAGCAGATGTAGCAGGCTAGAATACACACAGTTCCAGACGACAGTGTATACATAGACCAAAAAAAAAAATTGTTCAGCATTCTATTCATGTGACATTTAAATATATACCTCATAAGCTCCGATGCGGTACAACGCTAGCCGCTCGTACAACTCAATGAGCTCCTCAGGTTCATATTCAGGGGAATAATAACGCTCAGGAGAGTAGTAGTTTAGCATTTTGCCGAAATATGAGATCTTGTTTGAGATGGTTTCGTCGTCTGCGTCGAGCAAAGCCTGTGCAGCATGTACTCTTGTGCTTCCTTGTTCTTGTTTGTAATCCTCAATGTCATCATCGACACCGATCTTTTCAGAATCTTCATCCTGCGCAACCATCTCAATGTCAATGAGATCCATCCACTGAGGGAGGTGTCTTATCTGAGTATCCATCATCTTCATCCTCCTGTGCAAGCCTAGGCTTCTTCTCCACCATTATCCATGAGCTTATTTCCTCTCCATCAAATGAGAATTCTTCATCCTGTGCAATCATCTTGCTGAGGTCTACAGAAGGCGTCATGTTAGATCGTACATATTCACCTTCTTCTCCATACTCGTCTAGTGAAATTGTGCCACCATACCCAGATCCATAATAAGGAGAAGCGGGTTCTCCGGAGAGAGAGAGAGAGAGAGAGAGAGAGAGAGAGAGAGAGAGAGAGAGAGAGAGAGAGAGAGAGAGAGGCGGGATCAGGAGATTGTCTGCTCGTAAACCTCCACCGCTTCCTCATCTTCAATCCGGTGGCAGCAGGTTCGTCGACAGCTCGCTGCGATTCGATTCGAATGTACCGACCGCGCGCAGCCCCCGCCTACTGGATACTAGGGTAGCAGGCGATGTGGCTGAAGAACAGCACCACTTGCTGGACATGGCGGAGGGCGATCGTCGGAGCCAGCCACCTCGGCGGCGGCGGCGCAAAGGAAGGGGAGGAGATCGCGTCGTCGACGACGGCTCGACGCCGATGCAAGGATTGGTTCCCTGACAGGCCCAAACGCTTTCTCCTCCTTTATTTTTCTCTTCTGGTTGGGCCGGCCCGGCACGGATTCTCTATTGGCCCAGTGGATGTTTTTAAAGCGAGGCCCAGCACGGATTTTCTATAACTTTCATATCTGCATCTCCAAACAGATCAGAGAATCCATTCTTAGTATCAGTGTCTGTCAGTTTCCAAAAAAAAAAAAAAGCATCAGTCTCTGTCAAAACATGGTGACTCTGTGTTAATATATATACAATCGTCAGACATTTGACCGAGATTTACTTCGATACAAATTACAGTTCCTTTCCTCCTGATGATTCTTCTATACCTAATAATAAAGCAAACAAATTTTATTCCACCAAAATCTTTCGTCCAACTAAGAGATTGACTCGGTCTACATAATATATTCCTAATAATAATATATTTTATATCTAATATTAACTTTTGCACGATTTGAGGCTTTACACATCATCAGAGTTGGAGTCGGATAAAAAATACACTTTCCAAACGGAAGCAAATTGCACAAGATTAAAGCTGCCGTGTTTCCAACACGGATCAGGCCAACAAATTAAGAGAATCGAAGAGCCTTCACACTGTATACACCATTATTGTGCTCTAGGAGTCGAGCTGCCTGCTTAGCTTGCAACTTGCATGATGACTCTACAGCTGTTTACATGTATAAGTATGTAACTTATCAAACCATTGGACAATTTTGTATGCACTTGCCATAATAAATCTCAATAGTAGGAACCTACTCAATCGCGTTTTGCATCACAAAGCCTCATTAAAAAGATCCTTGAACCGTAAAAACAGTGTATGAGTTTATGGAAAATTCTTTTTTTGTTTTATTTTGTAAAAACTTGAGATTTATTTTTTTATTTCTAACTATGGAAGCCATGAAATTCGATATTATGAATTTGTGAAGATTTAGAAAAAAAGTCATTTAATTTCATTATTTAACACAATCATGTTTGATTTATATATTTTATTAATTAGTGGTGACGCGTGGTTGCGATAATCACCGTCCGTTGTATCGCACGGGCAATTTTGCTAGTAAAAACTAATCTGCAATTTGTTTTATCCGTTTGACACATTGGTTAGGAACTCAGGATCAAGCTAGGTGATGGACAGCGTCAGCTGTCAACATATGTCTGATGGCAATATCTTCGTATCATCATCAAGACATCCGCTGCTTCTGGCAGTGATATGACAACACCTGTTGGCTTGATCAGTTATCTAGCCCTTACTAGCTTAACTGATGTTTGTTCTTAAATTTGTGCTCATGGAGGTTATCCAATGGATGTATGCCTATGTTTATCTTGAATGATAGGCTATTAGCTCTTCTATATCGATACCATTCTGTGATTTGCTCAGTTGCCCTTAAGCTGCTATCTTGAATCCTGAGTAGAGACCCTTGGAGAACTTTTGTCCATGGAAAACCATGTCTGGCATCTGGGATGTAACAGAAAGTGAGCAACTAATTTTATCATGCCGAGAACCTACAACACAGCTGTGATTTGATTTGTGCTGAGAACAAAACACGCTGCAAATACTAGTTTGTAAAACGTTATAACCGTACAGATTAACAGATAGCACAAAAACACGCTGCTTCTGCTTCGCTTCCCGCACAACAAAGACGAAGACGAAATGGTCCGAGGCAGGCCGCTGGTGCCTCTTTTATAACAAGCTGTCAACCTTTTTTTTTTAGGAGAAATATCGATTTCCATTACCCATAAACAGCTGACTCATCAGCAATTACAAGACGCAAATTTTCTGGGATGGTAACCACAGTTTGGTCCTCATCCGAATCACACAAACTACCCCAACTAGCAAGCTCATGAGCAACACGATTACACGACCGGGGACGCTGCTGGATTCTCCAGGAGATGAAGTTCCACGTCAACAAGCTCTTGAGTTCCGCAACCAGATGAGTCGCCGAACTGAGATCATACTCATTCGAGAGGACCGCCCTCACCACTTCAAGAGCATCGGTCTCCACTACCAGGTGTCCGACTCCCGCATTGATCGCCGCTTGAGTGCCTTGGATGCAGGCTATAATTTCCCCTGTAAAGGGTTCAAGCAAGCCTCCAATCGCCCTCGTCTAGCTGCCACGACATCACCATCTGAGTCTCTTAAGATGCAGCCCCAGCCACCATTACCATTACTCGGGTTAAAAGCGGCATCACAATTAACTTTCACTTCGTCGCCTTCCGGTTTCTCCCACCGCCGCGTTGGCCTTGCAACTCTCCCAGTTGGCTGACAGACCTCGCGCTTCCATTCTTCCCAGGTGACCCGGGCGCTGTGAGCAAGCTGCATATGATCGCGTCGAGGCTCTCCTTCTTGAATTCTGTTGCGTTCCGCCCAACAGGTCCATAATAGAATGCAGCAAAGTGAGTACTGGTCCTCCTTCATTGCCATGATGGTTTCCACAACTTCTCTCGCCGAGTCTTTGGCACCTAGAAGTTCTCTGACGCTGGTCAGGCCAAGAGAGTCCCAGGTTTTGCATGCCGTCTTACACTTAAGAAAGAGATGCGCCCCGTCCTCGTCGAGTCTGTTGCAGACCACGCATATTGTGTCCAGCTTCATGCCTCTGCGTCTAAGATTAATCCAAAGCGGGTGGCTATTGTAACAAAGGCGCCACATAAAATGTTTAACCTTGTTTGCACATCGAATATTCCAGATCTTCTTCCAAACAGCCTCTGAAATGGCTTTCGTGTGCGATGATGAGGCCCCCCCCTCGCCGGCTGATCATGATTTGGTTATCTCTGAAAACTTTATAGGCACTTTTAACAGAGAATGTCCCCTTCTTATCGAAATGCCAGGCAGCTTTGTTATCCATTCCTTCATGGACCGGTATTGCTAAAATCAGGTTTGCATCCTCTTCCCAAAAAGTATCACGAACCAACTGGGAATCCCAGCTGCCAGTAGCTGGGTCGAGTAGGTCTGCAACGTTCCGGAGAAGGCTCGTCCCCTTAGGAGTGATCGGTCTCCTAGACATGTCCCTCGGTAGCCAGGGGTCAGTCCATATGCTTAGGTCGTTGCCATGTCCAACACGCCAGATAAGCCCTTTCTTGAGCAGGCAAACGCCTCTCAGAATACTCCTCCAGGTATAAGACATGTCAGCTGCTGTGTCTAGCATCCAAGCATGAGCCATTTGGGAAGTACTTTGCCTTCAAAACATGCGCACAAAGTGAATCCGGGGTGTGCGGCAATCTCCAGGCTTGTTTGCAGAGCATCGCCATGTTAAAACCATGGATATCTCGAAAACCCAGACAACCTTCTCTTTTCGGTTTTATCAGAGTCTCCCAGCTAAGCCAATGGATTTTGTGCTTGCCCTCCTGTTGATTCCACCAATAGCGACAGATCATCGAGCTAATCTCATCACATAAAGTTTTAGTAATATCAAAGCAACCCATAGCAAAGGTTGGAATAGCCTGAGCAATAGCTTTGATCAGAATCTCCTTCCCTGCCCACGACAAGAACCTCTCATTCCATCCCTGGATTCTCTTCCAGACTCTATCTTTGAGATAAGCAAAAATTTTGAATTTCGAGCTGCCAACATGCACAGGCAGACCCAGGTAGCGTTCACTCATGGTCTCCTTCTCCACATCGAGAGCTTGTTTTATTGCCACCCTGTTAACATCTGATGTATTTGGGCTGAAAAGAACAGCAGACTTCGACTTGTTAATCATCTGCCCCGAACACTGCTTGTATTTAAGAGTAATAGAGCGTGAAGCCAGCTCGCGCGGCCAGGCTATCCACGTCACCCGGATTGTCCTGACCGTCCGATTTCATGATCAACGGTTCTCCTTTCTCCTCTACGTCAAATATATACCGGCTTCCCAAACCCTAACCCTACCCCCCTCTCTCCTCTCCGCAGCCGCCTCTCCTCCCTCTCCCTCCTCTCTCGCCCAGACCCGACGGGGCGCTGCTCCCGCTCCTGGCCTCGCCCGGCCTCCCCTTCCCCTCCCTCTCCCTCTCCCTC
>DXKC01030715.1:0-10597 GCA_031170775.1 Cymbopogon citratus
GAGTTTTTCAACTTAATTGATGAATCATGAAGATCTTGCACACAATAGGCACCATGGTTCGGTTTAGAATAAGTTTTGGTTTTAGAATAAGTTTTGAGGTCATTGTGGTCAATATACGCCAAGGTACAGTGTAAAACATATAAATCAGTTATTGATAAGTTCATTACTATTAGATAGACGCCATAGAGTGTACATTTTTTATGCCATTATGGTCGAAAATAAAGAATGTATAATTATTAGTCACAGGGCATAAATAAAAACTAATGCATCTGTCTCCTAATTAAGATTGTGTAGCCCGTGCGTGAGCACAGGTTGATAGACTAGTATTTCAAAATCTCGCTCTGACTTGTTAGGGGTGACCACGGCCCCCTTGTTTCTTCCGTGCACAGCCATGAGGAGGTCATCCATAACCGACGGGCAGCTCGCCTTGAGATGCTTGTAGCCCTCAGTCGCCATGACAGCTTAAGGTTTGCAGCGATAAGCTCAACGCACTTAGCCTTGAGATGGCAACATCCGTGCTGCTCCGCCAAGGCCAGAGTCGTCGCCGCCGAGTCCACGCTGACGCCGTCGAAGAGCCTGTCCTCGAAAGCCACCTTGAGCCTGTCAATCCCGTACCTGTCCGCCGCCACAAGAAGATGCTGCACCGTGGCCACCCCGCCGTCCTCCGGTTCCGGCGGCAACGAGTCGGTGTAGATGAAGCGGAGCATGGCTCCGAGCACCGCCGCCTCCATGTCCTTGATCTCGACGTGCTGCGAGCCTGCGAGCGCTTCTCCTTCATGTCGTGGCCGAAGAACTCGGCCATGAAGACGGGCGACCTTGAGGCCAATATGGCCTTGTGCGCCGTGAAGGACTCTCCGGCCGCGACAAGAGTCACATCGGATCCAGTCCCCTTCTCCAGCAGCTCGCCGAGGTGATGGTGCAAGCCGGAGGACGGGATCAGATCGTCTGCTGGGCGATGGGTGGTTGCATTTTCGTAAAGTTCTCTGAGCACTGCGAGTGTACACTCCACGATGAATGCATCTTCCTTGACATAACCTGATTTTTGCAGTTCACTTCTACTCATGAGGGCACCTCCATTACAATAATCTCCTGAACGCTTGAACTGATGTGACACGGAATACCCATAAGATGGCTTCAGCTTCCCGCTCGGATCTATCAAACTGATAGCCAAAGGTCGCCTTGACACTACCGCACTTATTGGGCACCTCACCACTAAAGTAGAGATTAAGTGCAATCCAACTGCCAGGGACCACATGGACTTCCCACTTGTATCCGCCGGCGTTCCATACGCTCGATCTGAGATACTCGCCGCCGGACATGGCGGATGTCAAAGAAAACCACCCTTGGATCTTGATCTGCTTCGACGAGCGAACAACCTCGGTAAGAGTTTCCATGGTTTGGAGCCTTGGAGGTGAGCTAGGAATGGGAACGAATGTGTGGGTGCGGTGGAGGTGCTGAGTCGTTTCGCTTCTGTGGAGGGGATGAAATGTCACAGTGTTCGATTTATAGCACGGCTGTGTGTGCCTCGATCTCAGCCGGCCGGCGATTGAGGTTCAGTCATTCAGGTGAGTTGAAACCGCCGGTGACTGTTCGACTGACGAAGCGTGCCGACTGCCGATGGTCAGGCTGTGTTGTTATCGTTTGACCTTCCACCTTCCTGGCGTTTTGTTTCTTTGCCTTTCAAAATGACAGTTCTCTCGGCTTCTCGCCTTGATAGTAGTGAAGTTTTTGCGTTTACTCCATGCACCCACCCCTTTTTCTTGCACCGTGATAGTTAAATGCTTAGGCTTATTTGAAAATGCAGCACAGTAGCCTATGAGGCCCAATAGGTCTTTCGAGCTAACAGCCTGTTCGCTTGGACTACCAGCATCTACCAGCCAGCGATTCAACAGTGTTTTTCTCTCACAACGAACCAGCACCAGCGAGAATCAGTCAGCCAGAAACGACCAAACGAACCGGCCGAAAGCCCCATCGAGCAGTTGGGCTAACCGCTAACCCAACTTTTTGTTTGAGTGATCAGCCTATATAAATTAAAAGAGTTTTTTTATAGGTTAAAGATACATAGATAGATCATATGATACTACCTCCATCTCAAAATTTCCCTAAAAAACATCCATCTCAGTCATATATTTTTATGTTCTTTCTGTAAGGTTGTTCAAACTTTAAATGATTTAAGACAACTCTACTCCCTCCGTTTCAAGTTGTAAATCATTCCAAGAATCTTAGAAAGTCAAACTATTCTAAGTTTGACCAAAAGTATAAAAAATTATAAAGATTTGTGACATTCAAATAGGTATACTATGAAAATATAATTGACGAAGATTCTAATGATGCTTAGTTGGCATCCTAAATATTATTATCTTATTGTATAACAAGATTCTTAGAATGGCTTACAATTTGTGACCGAGGGAGTAAATTAATTTAATTCTGGAGTGTGAGACTGAAGGAGTAAGAAGAATCCATATATTATTCTCTCTTTTTTGGACCCGGCTCTCCTGCCAACATTACTTGTGGTAGGCACCGCCTTCGATCCAGTCCCACCAATAAAACCCATCAATGACCTCTGCCATCATCCTTGTTCAATACTGCTCGCCGCCGATCTACTACTATCAAGATCAGGAATTACTTTGAGGGCACGAGCCAACAAGGAAAATAGCTAAATTGCCAAGAAAAGGCTTAGTGGCGGCCAACTGTCAAGCATAACCCATTAAAGGGCAGAAGGATGAGAGAATAGTTTCATTGGCAATTTGCAGTCAAGGATGGTTTACTTGGAGGCAAGCCTATTCTCTTTCTCCATTATTCATCGAATCCATTACTCGCTCTCCTCTCTTTCCCTCTCACTGACACAACCGAAGTTGATTTTTCTGGCCTCTTCCGCTCTGGCTCCCGGGCGCTACAATGTCGCTACTAACCCTGGGCATTCGGTTAACCGAAACCGATCGGTTCGGTTCCTCGGTTATCCACGAAATTCGGTTAGTGCATAAACTGGAACTGATCGGTTAGCTACAAATCTCAGAACCGAGGAATTTCAGTCTCGGTTAGTTCGGTTCGGTTTCGGTTAGAACCGAACTAACCGATTCATCCTTCACGGCAAGGAAACAGAAAGGGGAAAATGAGAAAAAAAAATCGGGGAAAACACAGGAGCCCGCTGGGGGGCAAATGCAGCCGCGCGCGCAGGATGACCGCCGCCATGGAGGGCGCCTGCTGGAGGCCGCACCACGCCACCACCATTGCCAGAACCTTGGAAAACCTCGTCGACGGCCAAATCTGGGAAATAGAGAGGCCACAGTTAGCTATTGGAAGCCGCCGCCGCCGCCGGCGGCTGATCTTGGAAGCCTCCGTAGCTGCTAGCAGATCTTGGAAGGCCGCAGTAGGAACGGAAGGAGTAGAGGAGCTTAGCGTCGTTGCCGGTCTCCTAGTAGCCACCGGTAGGGAAGATCTACGTGTGGGAGAAGAGGAGCGTGAGAAGAGGAGCGTGACGGCGGGTTGCGGTGGGGGTCGTGGCTTTGGGGCTGAATACCTGGTGACGTGAGTACGTGAGATGTCTTATATTCTGTAGGGTTTCATTGTGGGCTGGTGGGCTTTTACATTTGTTGATGGGCTTCTTTCAATATTATGGTTATTTCAGGTATTTCTGTTAACCGAGGGCTAGAACTGAATTAACCCTGTAAATTTCGGTTACCTAAACGCTGGAACCGAATTAGGAAGCGAATTTTTTGGTTTCGGTTAGTTCGGTTTCGGTTTCGGTTAGTTCGGTTCGGTTCACGGTTCTCGGTTTTTTGTGCCCAGAGTGGGTCGCTACAGTGTCGTAGCCAGAGCCAGTGAGAGCCTAACCAAAACTTTTGTAAACCTACTCCATTATTTCATTAAGGAGTCTCCAGCCAAAAAGACCGGAAGATATTAAAGCAACCGTCTTGATATTTTTTATATGAAGTAGACTCCATCCAAAGTTGGTTGGTTGCGGAGGCTTCGCTTGCGCGTCTCATGTCACCTTCGGTGGCACCGTAGCCACAAGATGAGGACCCGATCGCAGTGGCCACCCTACTGGAAGGTGAGGACCTGATGATTTTGGACTCCTATGCATTGCAGACCAACAATGGCCACACTCGAGTCACCTAGGGAGCCCTAGGTGTCGACGAAATACGCTTGACAGTCTACTACGGGGCTACCCACGGTAGTTATTTAGGCGTGGGGCAACCTAAAGCTAGCGATTGAGCGTGACGCAGAACGGGACAAAGGATTTATCCAGGTTCGGGCCGCGAGATGCGTAATACCCTGTGTCATGCGTCTCTGTGGATTGTATTGCAATGAGTACAAGTTGTCCTAGGAGGTGGCTCCTGCTCGCCTTATATAGTCGAGGGCAGGACCACAGACCCTAAAGATCACGATATGGGATAATTACAATCGTACGTATCCAAGACATATACGTGATTCCTATTATCTAGACTACCTTGCGCGGCAAGGCGCCTCCTTGTGCCCGAGCAGGACTCTGACCAGGCTTGTTGGTGTCTTCTCGGGCTCGATCTTGACGTCCTGGGCTTCCAGAAGTCGTGACCCAAAGATAGCCGTGAGGGTATAGGGGTAATACACTCACACTAGACGCCAAGACTAAGCACTTTGTTGTGAAAGTGAAACCATCTCAACATGTGTGTTTGAGGAAAGAAAATATATTTCTTTAAATATGCTATGGATTAAACTATATTTTGGTGTTATGGTTAACAAAACCCTCCTTAACAAAATCGTTTTCGGATGAGTCAATGCTTTTAACGTTAACTAAATATATATTAATGTATTTATAGTATATAATTATTATAGTATAAAATATATCATTGAATCTGTTTTTATTATTAAAATGTATTATTTACCTATATAGATGTTATTAATTTTTTTTACAAATCTAATACTATTTTTAAAGAAATTTTTGGCGATATGTAACACTTATTTTGAGATGAGAGGGTAGATGAGATAAAGACCAACCTCACTGTTTCCAACGTATAGAAGGCTCGGGAACCGAAACGCGAAATCACTGGGAAAGGCGTCTACCACTTTTGACGCCCCACTCCGCTGCCTTTCCCCATTGACGAGTTTGACGACAACGCACAGATGGATTCCTCGTCTCTTGCCACCAGTCAACACTGACCAGCGAGCTAGTGAGGTCGGGTGGCCGTTCCGTCCATCTCACGGCACACCGCCGGCCCAGTCCTCGCCGGCGCCGGAGGGGTTGAAGCCGTGAAGGTAACCCCCAGGACCCCCAGATTGTTTTTCAAACTTTAGTTAACCGTTTTTCCGATGAACTCGACACATTCAGTTTTAGATTAGATCAATGGAGACATTTTTTTTATCGCTGCAGTTGAAATTAAACCTGGTCGGATCCATTTCATACTGACTCGGAGAATCTTGCTTCTGGATCTGTTATCTCCTCTACTCCGTGCTACAGTAACTGAGAGGCCCTCGCCATGGAATATGATTACGGCAAGAACCTGACTGTCACTGAGGTTGTGCGCTCGGTGCAGCTGCTCAAGATTGACGGCTATGGCGCCACCGCTACCTTGAAGTCAACGGAGTTCATCAAACCCAGATCCAGATGGAACATCGATGGCCACGAGTGGGAGGTCCATTTCTATCCTGATCACTGCCAGTTCCTCGAGGACGAGGACGTCATGCCCCCATTCGACGACTACATCGAATGGATCGCTCTGAAGCTCGTCCTTGTGAGTGAACCCCAGAGGGACAAGCTGAGGGTGAATCTGAGCTGCCGGCTTGTAAGCCCCAGCCAGCATCGCCGTCCCTCCAAAGAGGAGAGTGTGTCCCATGTATTTCAGAGTGACTCCAAATGCTCGCCTGAAGTTCTCCTCATGCCGAAACACGACGTGCCATCATCAGGTTATCTCGTGAATGACTCACTGACCGTGGAATGCACAATCACTGTGCTCGGCGACTTGGAGCCTGCAGATGAGGAGCCAGTGCTGCCACCGTCGGACCTGCACAATCACCTCGGTGGGCTCTTGCAGAGCCAGGAAGGAGCGGACGTCACGTTTCATGTTTCGGGGGAATCCTTCGCCGCCCACAAGGTCATTCTCGCTGCAAGGTCCCCGGTTTTCAAGGCCAAGTTCTTCGGAGGCATGGCAGCAACAAGCTCTGATTCAGTGGTGATTGAAGATATGGAGGCAGCTGTGTTCAAGTCCATGCTTCACTTCATCTACACTGACGTGGCTCCGGAGCTCGACGGTGACCAGGAACCTCAGGCAGCCGCGATCATGGCTCAGCACCTCCTGGCAGCTGCTGACAGGTAAGGTTTCTTCACTTTCAGAATGGGTTATCATGTATTTCATTATATATGGAACAAATAAACATTTACAGCTGCTGACAGGTTTCTTTGCAGAATGGATTATACTTTACTCCCTCCATCTCACAAATAATTGTTCGTTTTTGACTTTGACAATTTATGTTTGACCATTCGTCTTATTTAAATTTTTTATTTAAATAATAAAATAAATAAATCATTATAAAAGTGTCTTTAATGATGAAATAAGTCATAACAATAAAACTATAATTTCTTAGAACTTTTTGAATAAGACGAACAATCAAACAAAGATTGTACAAGTAAAAAACAAACAATTATTTGCGAGACTGAGGGAGTATTTCCTTATGTATGGAAACAATAATATTACTGACATTTACACTACAACAATGCCATGTGTGATATGTACAGGATTTAACTTCTAAGAATGTAACAGGTATGGACTGGACAGGCTCAAGCTGATATGTGAATGCAAGCTCTCCAGCGGCATCAGCATTGGCACGGCGGCCACAACGTTGGCTCTCGCCGAGCAGCACAACTGCACTCTGCTCAAGGCCAAGTGTGTTGAGTTCGTCACCAAGTTGCCTGAAACTCTTGATGCTGTCTTGGCAACTGATGGCTACGCCCATCTGGTGGCAAGCTGCCCCTTGGTGCTGACTGAACTACTGAGAGCTGCGCGTGGAAGGAAGATCTGATCAGCTGGATGATGGTTTTCCTTGACAGTCCTTGTATCTTAGTATCAGTACTATCTGCCTAGTATTGCTGGTTGCCTCTCATATTATGAGTTCCCTAAGATGTTTGACTGCTATATCATGATGAACTAGTAGGGGATGCAGTTGATTTCCCCACTTTTATTCTGAGTTGCCTAATCTGTAGTAGCTTATTCTCCACTTGTGCTTGTCATGCATGTATGCACACACATGACATGGGCAGCAGCTAGCTTGCTGCTTCAATCTCCAATTGCCGTTTTCTGTGGTTAGATTTCGTTCCGGTTTTGTGCTTGTGTCATTTGGGCCTTAATTGTATATCAGTTGCCATGCATTTCTCGTGATTGTTATGCATATATGCGCACGCATGACATGAGCAGATTGCTGCTTCAGTTGTAATTGTAGTAGTACAGATGTACTGCAGTTCCTGCTGGCGTTTGGGGATAGGGAACGCCAGAGAGCACAAGTTTATTTATCTCTTGACTTTTGAGTTTTGACGGATGGTCTTTTGCTGCATTGACTGTATGTAATCAATCACTTGTTGCTTCGCAAGCTGGAGCGTCGTCGATTTCGATTCCTAGGCATCAATGCGACAATGCCTCTGCAATCTAGTAAATAAATAAATTGGAGGAGCCGCAGGTTGAGCCCTGTGTATAAAGTACACCATTTGCCTACACCTCCAAAGTCCAAACCTTTCGCTTCGCTCCTTCTTCATCCTGCAAACGCCTTCGCCAATCGCCATGAAACCACCTGCCATCACAAAGATCACCGAAGCCGCACGCTCGGTGCAGCTGCTCCAGATTGACGGCTACTCTGCCACCGAGAGCATGAGCCAAAAAGATTTCATCACATCCACATGGAACCTCGACGGGTACGAGTGGGAGGTCCGCGCCTACCCTGAATACGTCTACGACAGGGACAGTTGGGTAGCTCTGAAGCTCATCTTCCTCAGCAAACCTCGCACCGGCGATGTCAGGGCACACTTCTCCGGCCGGCTAGCGGATCCTCGCGGGCGTCTTCAACCGTCGGAAGGGGACTGTATCTCCCCTGTGTTTCAGCATCGCGGGCAGCAGACAAAGGTCTTCGTCCTGGAAAAACGCGACGACATAGATTCCAGCGGCTACCTCGAGAACGATTCCTTGACGGTGGAGTGCACCCTCACCGTGCTCAGAGAGCTGCCGGAGGTTGTCTTCCTGGCCACCAAGAAGGAGGTGCCTCCGCCGACGCCATCGTCTTGGAGAGCCAGAAAGGATCCGACGTCACGTTCCTCCTTGCGCCCGGCGGCGAGCGGTTTCCGGCGCACAAGGCCATCCCAAAGTTTACAATACCAGTAACAAAAAATTTTCGCTCCCTGGCGATAAATACGAAATTTCGAAAATATCGAAAATATCGGGTCAAATTTAAATAAAATTAAATTGATTTTTAAAAAAATTTGGCACCATTTCACTTTCAAAAACTCTATAATCCATCATACATCACAAATTTATATAACATTGGTGACATAACACAATAATTATAGCTGCGGTAATACATCGAGCAGCGGTAATACTGATATAAATATTTTTTCGGCACTTACCGAAAAATAAGATATTTCGGAAATTTCAGCGATATTTCGACGAAATTTTTAACCATGGGCCATCCTCGCCGCGAGGTCTCGGGTGTTCATGGCCGAGTTCTTTGGCGGCATGGAGGAGCGGACGTCGCTTGTCGTGGAGGTCCAGGACGTGGAGCCCGCGGCGTTCGAGGCCATGCTTCGTTTCGTCTACACCGACGTCGTGGCGCCGCCAGAGCTCGACGACGAGGAGGAGGAGTCAGCGACGACGATGGCCCAGCACCTTCTGGCGGCGGCTGACAGGTACGGGCTCGACAGGCTCAAGGCGATCTGCGAGGCCAAGCTCGGTGGCTGCGTCGACGTCGGCACCGCGGCCACGACGCTGGCGCTCGCCGAGCAGCACGGCTGCGCGCTGCTCAAGGCCAAGTGCGTCGAGTTCGTCATGGCGTCCCCTGAAACGCTCGACGCTGTGTTGGCGACGGAAGGGTACGCGCATCTGGCGGCCAGCTGCCCGATGGTGTTGGCTGAACTCCTCAAGGCTGCGCGTGCAAGGAAGAACTGAGGATCTACATATCGATTGATGGTTCTTGGTATCTTGTCAGTCGTGCCGAGATTTGGTGCACTGTATCTCTACTATATGTATCTGCTTTCAAAGTTATGTTTTCAGTGAAGGAGTCGTCTCCGTCTATGAGTGTTTTCAGTTTGAAGTTTCTTTGAATTTTCTACCGGCCCAACAATAATAGCACATCGTGTATTTTTGTGCTAAGTGTTATTCATCATATATGAACAACTTCTTAAATTGTCTTTCTGTATATTTACATCGTTTAACATTGGTGTGTCAAATGAAATGTGTTGGCGTCATTAATTCACCTCTTGGAGGCATCGTCGAAGAGTTTTTTATGTGATGTTGTCGTATTATTTGCGTTTAGTTTTTTAAAAGAGTCTATATTTGTGCTAGTTCTTTTTTCCTCCTCAAAACTATAAATGATAAAAGGAGCCGACTTGGGCTACATTTAAAAAAGAAGCCAGTTAAGGCACTATAGTGGCAGCTAAGAGCTAAATTGAACCTAAAAAAACTTAATTCTAGAGACGATTTAACAAACTCGTCTCTAGAATTATCTATAAAAAATCATAATTTTTCATAAAAACTCAACAACGATAAACATTATACCAAAATTTAGAGCTTGACATGATTTACAATTTTGTAAGTTTTTTATTTGAAGCTATTAAATCCCAAATTTTTGTTTTAAGTTCCAAGTTTTAAATTCTCTAAATGTCAAACAACCTCGAATGATATGGTTTATACCAAAGTTTTAGTTTTCTGTACAATTTACAAATATATAGTTGACAATCTTCTATTGAAGTGAATTAGAGTTTGAGACATGTGTATTAAGTTCTTTGATTTCTAAACCTTAAATTTAGAATGTCTAAACAACCTCGAATGTTACCAAAGTTTTAGTTCTTTGATTTCATATCAAAAATTTCTAACTCAAATAGCAATGTTTTAAAATATAAGATTTCACGGTTACACCGAAGTTGTGTTTTGTATGAATATTTTGCCTTGATATTAGGGGTTAATTAACATGGATGCGCAATGGTGTTAGGCTGTTAGCCAACCAGGTCATGGTCCTTTCTCTGTAGGCTAATTTGACAACTTCGGTACTTGGCTATCGCCACCAAGATGATGTTTAATTAGTGGGATAGTAACCAGAAAAAAGGTTACCATCCTGTTTGACTGGTCATTTCTGACTGAGGCTATTTTGTTATAAGTGAAAAATAATATACCGTATAGCTGATAAGATGACTGATAAGTTCAAGCAAATAAAGTAAACGTAACCATCGTTTATTTTTCCTTGTTGCTCTGCTGGCAGCAGCGGGCCTTCTATTGGTGTATAAACAAGGAGGAGGGGAGCGCTTCGCGTAGCAACTCCAAACAGCTACCACAGCCATTGTTCTGTGTCCTTCGCCTACGTCAGGCTATCTGCTGAATGATTTGTTGACCGTGCAATGCACCATCACCGTGCTCAAGGAGCTGCC